>WNGS01122182.1:0-16266 GCA_020271785.1 Procambarus virginalis
AGTGTACTCACCTAGTTGTGCTTGCGGGGGTGGAGCTCTGGCTCTTTGGTCCCGCCTCTCAGTGTGGTGTGTTGGAGGCGTCTCTTCTCACTCTGTCTACCCCCGGCCTTCAAAAGCATTCCATTATTGCACCATCACTTTACCTCAATTTATATTCACTTGTTTCCAACATATAATTAAAAACCGTCTGCTGATGACGCGTATTTGAATATCATTTCGAAGCTCGCAACATCCGGGTATTAATGCTTCGTTATAATATGTTTTATCCTGGTGTTTTTGTTGAATAATGACGTGTTTTTTGTGCTTGCTTCTGGCTAGCCAGCCAGAGGGACGTATACACGTTGGCCTGAGAGTCGTTATCGTCCTTATCGTCAGCTACGTGGGGCCAAATTCAGACGTTTCGTCGTTAACTGGACGATCATTCTGACAGTTTCCGTGGATCAAAGCGAAGCACATCAACGCAGTAGAAGATATAAACCGTGAAATGTGCGATGTGTGTCTCATTTCTACACAGTAATACTTTGCGGTGCTTGACTTCATTCCTACACCGCCAAACTTTGCGATATCTCTCACAAAGTTTAGCAGTGTCACAATATGAGAAGCTTACCATATATATTTTCTGGTAATCGCAACATCCACCACAAAATTGCGACTGCCGAAAAATGCCACGAATTCAGTTGTGTTATTCTATCGTAGATTACAACCGGGATATATATATATACCTCCCCTTAGTGCTGACCAGTCCAGCAACCGGGATGCCTGGTCGGGGACCGGGCCGCGGGGACGTTGAGCCCCGAAATCATCACAAGGTAACCACTGTGAGGGGGAACGTGAGATCGTTATGAAGGGGGAGGAAAGTGCTAAGTCAGTACTCATGTATAACACTGGGATATGAGAACAAAAACCTGGGATAGAAAATGGTGCCCCAGCCGCTCGGGTGATAGGAGATTGAACTTGGACCCGCAAGAAGCGAGGTCGTCGCTTCACCGATCAGTTGGACCAACGACGGAAGTCTACCACACCAGGAGATGCAACCAAGGAAATAATATGATAGCACTGGTAAACAGAGTATATTTCTTGTATATGTTTTGCTAAGTTTGGCTCACAGAACACTGTCTTGTGTTTCCAGAGGACGACTGGCTAGAGAGGCCTGGACTACTGCTAGAGAGAGCTGGGCTACTGCTAGAGAGAGAGCTGGACTACTGCTAGAGAGGCCTGGACTACTACTAGAGAGAGAGCTGGACTACTGCTAGAGAGAGCTGGGCTACTGCTAGAGAGAGAGCTGGACTACTGCTAGAGAGAGCTGGACTACTACTAGAGAGAGAGCTGGACTACTGCTAGAGAGAGCTGGACTACTGCTAGAGAGAGCTGGACTACTACTAGAGAGAGAGCTGGACTACTGCTAGAGAGAGCTGGGCTACTGCTAGAGAGAGAGCTGGGCTACTGCTAGAGAGAGCTGGGCTACTGCTAGAGAGAGCTGGGCTACTGCTAGAGAGAGCTGGACTACTACTAGAGAGAGAGCTGGACTACTGCTAGAGAGAGCTGGACTACTGCTAGAGAGAGCTGGGCTACTGCTAGAGAGAGAGCTGGACTACTGCTAGAGAGAGCTGGACTACTGCTAGAGAGAGAGCTGGACTACTGCTAGAGAGAGCTGGACTACTGCTAGAGAGAGCTGGACTACTGCTAGAGAGAGCTGGACTACTGCTAGAGAGAGAGCTGGACTACTGCTAGAGAGAGCTGGACTACTGCTAGAGAGAGCTGGACTACTGCTAGAGAGAGAGCTGGACTACTGCTAGAGAGAGCTGGACTACTGCTAGAGAGAGCTGGACTACTGCTAGAGAGAGAGCTGGACTACTGCTAGAGAGAGCTGGACTACTGCTAGAGAGAGAGCTGGACTACTGCTAGAGAGAGAGCTGGGCTACTGCTAGAGAGAGAGCTGGACTACTGCTAAAGAGAGCTGGACTACTGCTAAAGAGAGCTGGACTATTGCTAAAGAGAGCTGGACTACTGCTAAAGAGAGCTGGACTACTGCTAAAGAGAGCTGGACTATTGCTAAAGAGAGCTGGACTATTGCTAAAGAGAGCTGGACTACTACTAGAGAGAGCTGGACTACTGCTAGAGAGCTGGACTACAGCTAGAGAGCTGGACTACTGCTAGAGAGAGCTGGACTACTGCTAGAGAGCTGGACTACTGCTAGAGAGAGCTGGGCTACTGCTGGTGAATAGTGTTCGGACTCTGAACAAGCGTTCTGTGCGACATTATCACCAGAGTTTGAGTTATGATGAATATTGAATGATGTTTTCCTCCTGGTGACATTAGCATCCTGGGTATGTGGGCCTGCGGGCCGCTCCAAGCAACAGCCTGGTGGACCAAGCTCTCACAAGTCGAGCCTGGCCTCGGGCCGGGCTTGGAGAGTAGAAGAACTCCCAGAACCCCATCAACCAGGTAGCACTCAGTATGCCAGGCCCTTTTATTCGTCCGCCTCCTACTTACTGTGGCTGAATAAGAGGGCCAATGAGTCTTCTGCGTGGAGATAAGTTACTAAACTCGTTCGTGATTTGTGGGATAAATTGTCCAACTCAAACGTGATTGGTGGTGTAAAGTGTACCTGTACCCGCACTCTTGAACCTGAAGCTGCGCTCTTGAAACTGTTCTGCACTCTTGAACCTGAAGCTGCGCTCTTGAATCTGTAGCTGCGCTCTTGAACCTATAGCTGCGCTCTTGAACCTATAGCTGCACTCCTGAACCTATAGCTGCGCTCTTGAACCTATAGCTGCACTCCTGAACCTATAGCTGCGCTCTTGAACCTATAGCTGCACTCCTGAACCTATAGCTGCGCTCTTGAACCTATAGCTGCACTCTTGAACCTATAGCTGCACTCTTGAACCTATAGCTGCGCTCTTGAACCTATAGCTGCGCTCTTGAACCTATAGCTGCGCTCTTGAACCTATAGCTGCGCTCTTGAACCTATAGCTGCACTCTTGAACCTATAGCTGCGCTCTTGAACCTATAGCTGCGCTCTTGAACCTATAGCTGCGCTCTTGAACCTATAGCTGCGCTCTTGAACCTATAGCTGCGCTCTTGAACCTATAGCTGCGCTCTTGAACCTATAGCTGCGCTCTTGAACCTATAGCTGCGCTCTTGAACCTATAGCTGCGCTCTTGAACCTATAGCTGCGCTCTTGAACCTATAGCTGCGCTCTTGAACCTATAGCTGCGCTCTTGAACCTATAGCTGCGCTCTTGAACCTATAGCTGCGCTCTTGAACCTATAGCTGCGCTCTTGAACCTATAGCTGCGCTCTTGAACCTATAGCTGCGCTCTTGAACCTATAGCTGCGCTCTTGAACCTATAGCTGCGCTCTTGAACCTATAGCTGCGCTCTTGAACCTATAGCTGCGCTCTTGAACCTATAGCTGCGCTCTTGAACCTATAGCTGCGCTCTTGAACCTATAGCTGCGCTCTTGAACCTATAGCTGCGCTCTTGAACCTATAGCTGCGCTCTTGAACCTATAGCTGCGCTCTTGAACCTATAGCTGCGCTCTTGAACCTGTAGCTGCGCTCTTGAACCTGTAGCCGCACTCTTGAACCTGTAGTCGGGCTGTTACAAATGTATGCCCAATGGAAGTCCCACTGCCCGAGGAAGTTCCAGACGGCCGTCCGGCGTGTGGAGGTTTAACTAGAAGGTGCCCAAGAGTTGGTAGTTATTGGTGTAAATACACCCCCCCCCCCCCACCCGCCTGTGGACTGTCGCTAGTGGGGTATTAATTGGACTTAAGGCCTATCACTGCGGGAGGTTTATAAAGTCCGCTGCAGTAGCTTGCTGACATGATAGCAGCCACATAGTAATGACTGACGGTTTAAATTGTTGCTGTTGTTATAGATTCAGCTACTCGGAACAGGTTCCAAGTAGCCCGGGCTATGGTGAGCCCGTAACTTACCTGGCACAGGAGCGGGGCAGGTAGCCCGGGCTATGGTGAGCCCGAAGTGCGGTTTAAATGCGAGCACAGCCACTTGCGGGCTACTGATGCCCGTGCCACCTCTTGGGTGGCTTACTATTCATCAATCAGTCAGCATACTGACTGGTCATTAAGTATATATTACTCCCAAATATCATTTAGAGCGGACGGGAGACATCTCCCGTCACGTAGGGTGCAGTCGCACCTCCACAGATCTCCAGTATCATCTATTGATACTGGTAATGGCTCAAAAGGGCCACCACTTACGGGCTATTCATGCCCGTGCCACCCTTTGGGTGGCTTAATCTTCATCAATCAATCAATCAATCATTTAGAGCTTTAATGATTCATCGGTGCACATCCCTGCACAACTCATCACCAGGCTGTGCTCGGCCAAGCTGTGTCCAACCCTCAACGACACATTCATCAATGTAAACGTACAGTGTAATCCAAAAGGTAATTTTCTCATAATATTATATATTATAATTCTGTGTAAAGCTGGACCTAGAAGAGGTTGGATGAGGAGTTTTGGTTCTGTTGCGACCCCCAACCTCGCCGTCATCTAGTTGGACGTACTCTCCATTTAAAGTTGAGCTCGTCTCAATTATAAATTATATTATGTATGACTTAGAATTTGATGTATAGCTAGGCCTAGGTTAGGTTAGGTTAGATTAGGTTAGGTTAGGTTAGGTTAGGTTTGCAGGTTAGGTTAGGTTAGGTTAGGTTAGGTTAGGTTAGGTTTGGTTTGCAGGTTAGGTCAGGTTAGGTTAGGTTAGGTTAGGTTTGGTTTGCAGGTTAGGTTAGGTTAGGTTAGGTTAGGTTAGGTTTGCAGGTTGGTAACTTATATCTGTTGTACAACTCCAGATATGAGATACTTAATTCGCCGTAGTTTTGGCTTCATCGACTATACCCGCCGTCTGAAGAGGATGTAGCGGGATTCCAACTCTCTTTGTCATTCCCGAAACCATTTAGCCAGGGCGCATCCGACCCTCTGGTCGTCGTGGCCCGTAAAACAACAACAACAACAACAACGACAACATTTAAAGTTGAACAATTCGAATTGATGACGTTAGCGAAGCAATGTTCATGACATGTTTGAACGTCGGCAGTTGAGTCATGTGTAAAATGTTTTTTTTTTATTCCTGAACAGTGAGGTGTGAGGGGTGGATTAATGGCATTTGAACAATGTGTGTGAGAACGGGCCGCCCGGTGATGGGAATGCTCTTGTAAAGTTCAAACGTGTGCCACTTGCACCTCTAACCGTACTCATAAAATCTAGCAACTACCAGTTTGTCCTCATAAATATTGTAGCCCGTCTTCATAAACAAAGGTCGAATGTTCGTTAATTCAGCCGTCAAATTAATTGTTTATGTATGAAAAACGCTTTAAACTTGACTCACAAATGATGTTGCTCGAAATTTTCGCTAACCGTGCTTCGCAATGTTCTTTGATCGACTCACATCTTTACAAATAATTCACCTATACGTACTGTGTATATCCCAACATGTCCTCATCAACAAAGACCAAATGCTCGTTAATCTAGCCGCCAAAGCCCATGTTTATGATTGAAACACGGGTTTACGCACGACTCACTACTGATAACTTATGAACACTTCCGGAACAAGTGCTTCGCTGACGTCTTTTGTTCGAACTACAACACTGTAAATGCTTCAGCCGCGTACTACAAAAACAAATAATCGCCAACAGAACCTAAACACCTAACAACATAACCAGTGCCTAAATATGCGCAATATGTTAATATATGATAATATTAATTCAACTATTAGAAAAGTTCTGTTTTGAGTGAACAGAATGTTAAAATTGATGATTACGTCCTTGGGGTCGACCGCTAGACAGAATGGACTTGGTCTGAGGACGGGTTACTGTAAATGCTTCACCCACGTGATTCAAATACAAATAATCATCAACAGAACCTAAACGCCTAACCTAACCTACGCTTATTTATACGCAAAACTTCAGTAAATTTAATGGTAAATATAAATGAGAAAAACAACTATTTGTAGTATACAATACGTTAAAAAATGATCTACCATCTCTTGGAGGGGAGGGAGGGAGAGAGGTAGCTCTAACGAGCCCTGGCCTGAGGACGGGTTGTTCACCCCACGTACTGTAAATGCAAATTATTACCAACAGAACCTAAATACCTAACCTACACTTAACTATGCACGAAATCCTAATATATGCTAATATAATACATATTTGAGAAAATTCCTATCTTGAATACACAGTGCGTTTAAATTATAGGTTTTTGGGGGTCGGCCGCTAGGTGGACGAGAATATTCTGTTGTTGTAAATACTCCAGCTACAAGCACAACTTTTACTGGTCTGATATGTAGATGTTATGAAGGTTGTGGCTACAGGAAGGCAAGAGGAGATTGAAGACTTGTGGTCTTCATGGGATGGCCAGCTTCCCATGAAGGCGAGTACCGCAAGGTCAGAGAACTCTTAAGAGAGAATACCATCAGAAATTGAACTAAGAAACAAAACAACACAAGGCGTGATGGACTTCATAACAAGCCAATGCAAAGAAGTCATTGAGAAATATGACTAAGAAATACAGGGAAACAATGAACATATCCACAAGGGCCGTGACGAGGATTCGAACCTGCGCAAGAGGATCCAGACACTGCCTTAATTGACTGAGCTACGACATTGTCGTAGCTCAGTCGACTAAGGCAGCGTCTGGGATGCTCCCGGACGCATGTTCGAATCCTCGTCACGGCCCTTGTGGTTTTGTCATTTGATGCTCACGTTAGTGTGATTTCTGTGTGTACAGAGAGACAGTTTTCGAGGTAAAGAGCATGGAAGACACAGAGGGAGCACAACACAACCTAGATAACCAAGTCGGTGTGCTTTACCCATGTCCGGGACAGGATGCCTGTGCTTAGGTTACTGGCGTCTCCCTTAGCCAACTACTGAACTTCCCCAAGATGCTACCCACAACAACTGTCTAACCCCGCGTTAGACAAAATACTGCTAGGTGAAACAGAGCATCAGGTGAAAATAACGTGCCCAGTCGTCTCTGTCCCACCTTTGGAATTAAACCAGGGATGGTCGGTTGTAAGCCGACGACGTAGACTGAGTGACAGAGGAACGCATACATAAGGAATTTGAAGAGAAGCAGTATGGGAACGACATAGCATCCAAGGCCAAGGATCAGTCTAAGCTTATATATCGCCATAGGAGGCAAAGATCAAATTGTCAGCCTTCACAAAAGAGAGGCTACACAGAAAACGATAGTGAAGTGTGCGAAGATAAAAGCTTCCAAGAAGTTATCATGTTGGAACCAGAACATCTTGAGGATGCGATCTATAATGGAACACGCGCTACATTGAGCAAGACGGACCAAAACAGAAGTAGCGCCAGCAGATGTATGGAAGATGGTAGAAGAACTGGATGGGATGAAGGCCATAACCCCCCCCCCCCAAGAAAAGGTCTCAGCATGGATTGTAAGCGAAGCAGCTGCATCATTGTGTGGATGCCTTGCTGTATTTCAACTCCTCTAGATAGAGGGAACACCAGAATGTTGTTGTTATAGATTCAGCTACTCGGAACAAGTTCCAAGTAGCACGGGCTATGGTGAGCCCGTAACTTACCTGGCACAGGAGCGGGGCAAGTAGCACGGGCTATGGTGAGCCCGTAACTTACCTGGCACAGGAGCGGGACAAGTGTGTCAAACAACCAGAAACTTGGAGCGGCTGATATAAAAGAAAGGGTGGAAGACAGGAGGTCGGGTGGAATTAAGCACCGCTCCTGTGCCAGGTAAGTTACGGGCTCACCATAGACCGTGCTACTTGGAACTTGTTCCGAGTAGCCGCTGAAAAGTTCAGCGGCTCCTGCCATGTGTGTATGTGTATATACACACATGGCAGGAGCCGCTGAACTAACTAAAGACCGGTATCATTACCAACACACATGGCAGGAGCCGCTGAACTAACTAAAGACCGGTATCATTACCAACACACATGGCAGGAGCAGCTGAACTAACTAAAGACCGGTATCATTACCAACTAGAGACCTCTTAAGATATTACAGACTCATTAAAGGCAGCTCCTAGAAATCTTGGAACATGAATTATTGTCACCAAACATAAACATGGATTCAGCAATGGAAAATCCTGCTTAACTAACTTATTATACTTCTACGACAAGATGTCAGCAATCACAGAAGGATGGTCCATTTCCCTGGATTATCAGAAAACGTTTGACGCTGTTCCTCACCAGCGTCTTCTGTGCGTCTCCTAGAGAAGCAGCTAAGTTGGGAAGGAAGTACCCTTCAGGAAGGAGGCCAAAATAAATAGTACGAGATGTCAAAATAGAGGCAATGAATGGAGTACCTCAAGAGTCGGCACCAGGGGCCCATTCTCTTCCGAATATTCGTAAACGTTTTAACAGAGGAAGTTCATGTATGACAATGTTTGCTGACGATGCTAAACTAATGAGAATGATCAGAACTGAGGAGGACTGCAACGAGGCTCCTTCGTTAGCTAAAGGGACTGAATAATGAAGAAAGCTTGAGGGAGGTGAACCTCACTACAGTGGAGGAAAGAAAAAAGTGAACACACATGACAACGACGTACGAGATTATGTTGAGTACTGGCAAGTAAATAGAGAAGTAATATTTAACGTAAAGAACGGCAGAAGGAAAGAACATAATTAGAAACTGGACCCACGCGTCGCAGGGACACGAAAGAAACTCCATCGACTTACATGAGACAATTGTCGATGCCAAACGGATATATATATTTTATTACATAAATAGGCTCAGAAAAATGAGTGAAAAGGAGTCACTGCATTGAACTACTTATTTCTAAAAGGCTGGGCTTGAGAACACACGCTCGGCCATACAAGCATATCTCCCGCACTGTGTCTGCTTGAGCATACACACTGGCCAGCTGCGGGAGCGGTACAGTAGTAGTAGTAGTAGGCATCCATCAGTCTCAGGAGACTATGGAGTTGCGCTCTGGTTGTCGGTCTGGAGTGGCCTCACCAGGACGCAAAGCCAGGGTAGGTTGATTCGGGGTGGAGCGGTACAACACCTACCACAAGTAGACTAAACGGTAATAGTCAAATTAATCACTTCAATTTTGGAGATTAAACGGTTATCTTGATGCTCGTATCAGCATGAACATTACAAGATAAATGTTATTTATTGGCTTTAAACATAAAATATGTTGTTATAATCTGATATAACCAATAGTATACTTGTATGTGTAACGCTCCGAGGATAACTATAATATGGATACAGTCGAGATTCTGTGAGGGTCTTGGACACCAGTCATCTACAGGGAACCATTTCTGTGGCCTGGGGTCGAGGCGTGCGTGTTCTCACTGGATGTGCTTGCTGGGTCCAGTGTCAGACGATGCCCATATCCATATCAGATATTTTTTTCAGAAGATAAAACCAACGAGTGAAGTTGTTTGGGTAAAACGTGCAAGCCGTCAGTCTGTTCCTCATAATAACGAGCTTCGCCATTATGAGGGGAAAGCATGAAGCCGATATCGCACCCCTATCCTGTCCTCACATGATATGAGGACAGGATAGGAGCTGGGATATGAGGTCGGAGAGAATGGACAGTACACAACCACTCGAACTCTCAGAGATCGAACGCTGATCTGCAAGAAACGAGAATTTCACTGTACCAACCAAAGAAAGCGCAGGAACGTGGGTATAGAGGCGAGAGGTGAACTCTATATCTCGACGCTAGAGGAAGCTACGGATGTGTAACAAGACTGGATATACGTGGACAATTATTATAATGGAAACGGGGCTATCTTACCAACCGGAAGTCCTCTGCACTGTTCCAGGGCTACAAGAGCGAAACTAAATTAATGCAACTAGGCACCCCACAAGGAGGAGTACTCAGTCCTACCTTGTTTAATGTTTTATTATTGCCTTACTAAAATCAATCCCAACTAGTCCGGCAAACATCACTATCAGCTATGCAGATGGCATCCTTGTGCATACTAAAACCCACCGCGAAATGCAAACAATCTTAAATTGTATACATACAGCTTGTGAGAGCCTTGGTCTTGTAATCAACGCTGCTATAACTAAGGTATGTAACAGACAAATTGGTAATTACAAAAGTGGACCACGGAAACGTAAGAGAGATAACGTACCAATTGACTATGTCTTCTTTCAAATACCTTGGTGTCTCTGTATCTCGTCACGGCCCTTGTGGATTTGTGGCAAAGGTATTGATAGACTGCAAAAAATGCACAATGAAGCACTCAGAATTATACTTGGCTCTCCTATAACTACCAAAATTCTCAATATGCGGAAAGAATTAAATATACCTAGCATTCAAGATAGAATATTTGAAATGAATCTTAACCAGCGAGTCTAAATGGATTCAAAGAACAGCCACTCATATTAAAGTGATGGACTGCATGATGTATATACAGATGAAAGAGTACAGCACTTCCTTCCACCCTGGCAGATAGTACCTTTTGACATCCTGACCCCTGCATACCCCACCAAGAAACTAATCACAAACAACCCTCATGCTCAGCTTGCTGCTAAATTAAGCACCATAGAACATATTCACAATATACAAGTTGAAAACAACATAGCACAGACCATATACACTGACGGATCACTCAATACAGCTACAGGGAGGGCAGGAAGTGCTGTTATTGCTCATCAGCCCGATGGCAGCACAATTCAAAGGAATATAAGAATTAGTAACTGGGTATCTACAATGCAAGCTGAGTTGGTAGCAATACTGGTAGCACTCGAAATTATTGACAACATTGAAGTAGACAGCTTAATTATTTCCGACTCCCTTTTCCTCCCTACTAACAATAAATAGTTTGCAATCAAGTAATAACGTGCTTGTCTCAGAGGCCAGACATGGATATATAAGCATACTTGACAAGAGGGTAAATATAAAAATGTTTTGGATTCCTTCTCACATTGACCTGCAGTTGATAAAGTTGACGCCCTTGCTAAGGATGCAGTAAATAAAGACAGTATTGAACGGAATCTTGAATTATCAAATAGGTCCCTTAAAAGTGTCATTAGACGAGAACTCCTGAATGAATATGAAAAAAGTAGAACAGTGCAAACTGGAACTAGCAGGTCCATTGTTTATCATTATGAAATGTGTGAAGTAAAACATGTGTATGGTGCAAGTAACAACATCAGCAGACTAACAGACGTTGTCACAGTTCGAATAAGACTTGGCTACAAGTATCTCTGGCAGTTTGGCTTGTATAGGGATCTAGATGAAGAAGAGTATAAAATGTGTGGACAAAGACAGGGACACACACTCGAACACTATATCTTGGATTGTAGTAAAATTGAGCTATTTAGGGATGACTCTAAACTCACGTTGCATGATATGGCAACCTATCTTATTACTAAGGATAAAATACCTGAAATCCTTGTACTGTATCCATATTTCGCTTCCAGTAGATGAACGACATCTGAGATTAAGAAACAAGTAGTGTATTGTGAAGACTAATAATAAACAGCAGCTCCCCTATGACTGTAATATCTCCATTGCTCAAACAATTATGTATTAGCGATAAGACCTACCATTAATGTATAATGATTTATTGTAAATATATAGCTCTTGAGACATTGTAACTCTAAGGTGTGAAGGATAGATGAAATTGTTTATGTAGTAATCTCTGTTGAAGTCTGATAAAGACCGTTTGTGCCCTCTGTAATGCTTTTTGCGCTACCGCTCACAGGATGAGTATGGGGTGCACAATAAATTGGCCGCCGGCGGCAACAATAAAAATCAAATCATTCCCGCTGGACGGGCTGGGGCACACAGCCCTCACACCCTCCCACTTCCCGCTGGACGGGCTGGGGCACACAGCCCTCACACCCTCCCACTTCCCGCTGGACGGGCTGAGGCACACAGCCCTCACACCCTCCCACTTCCCGCTGGACGGGCTGGGGCACACAGCCCTCACACCCTCCCACTTCCCGCTGGACGGGCTGAGGCACACAGCCCTCACACCCTCCCACTTCCCGCTGGACGGGCTGGGCACACAGCCCTCACACCCTCCCACTTCCCGCTGGACGGGCTGGGGCACACAGCCCTCACACCCTCCCACTTCCCGCTGGACTGGGGCTGGGGCACACAGCCCTCACACCCTCCCACTTCCTACAAAACGCGCCATTTCCCATGTCTAGCTTGCGACACTCCGCTAAAGGCACAACCTCTCCAGCTATCAACAGCACACCCAAGCCACCACACAACACGCCATTCACAACGAAGATGTCCAAAAAAGTCAGAAACAAAAACCTAAAATGAAAACGGATTATCAAATAACTTCAAGAAACTAAACATTACATCAACTATGTAACCTAACCCAGCACCACCGAATGACTGGCCTTGCCATAGGGCTCTGGGGCCTCCTGCTCCGTCTTGCAGGTGTTAAGATGCTGAGATAAGACACGCGTGCATCTTCAATCTTTCAAATTAGATTTGGTATAAAAGCGAGTGGCTACGGTTCGAGTATTCTTTAATGGATTGCCGAACAGTTCAGATTAAAAAATGCAAATATATAAATATCTATTAATACCTATCCGATATTTTGTTTACAAGATCAAAGGAAGCTTTCACAGTTCAACATAATAGTTTACAACGCTTATTTTTAATAAAGTTGCGTTAAACTGTGCAAAGATCTTTTTTCATTATTTATGGAAGAAGGCGAATACAGTATTTAGCGCAGCACGTACAATCTTTAATTGCAGAAGGAAACTGGTGGCAGGAGCGGAAAGTTTCAATCAATTCTTGAATATCCCCGACTTTAAACTGCGCCACAGAGGAGAAGGAAGAATATAAAGTGAGTGAAGTTAGAATATAAAGTGAATATAAAGTATTATGAGCCTTCACTGTACCAATGATAATCCCGATGATGTGTTCACCACACAAGGATGTATCACGCGTATAAAAGCAATAGTCTCTTGAGGTTTATGCTTAAGAATTCTTAAGATTGGTCCAATTATTAGGGCGAAGATTCCGGCGACGGTCAAAGCGACTTAACCCTTTCAATGTTTTTGTCGACAGTAACTTTAGAATGTTATCTGGCATCAATTATAATAGTGCTTCGTTGCCCACGTCACAAAGTTGTCTGAGCAGCCCAGCCTCCTCAGGTTTCCTAAACGTCAAGAAACTATCGTACTAAAATGCCCTTATCCTAACCTACTGAGGACCCAAAACAGAAAATGGGACAGTGCGTCAATTTCTCGAGCCGCTTCCATTTTCTAGTACGACGATTTTTGCCCTTAAGGTAGAGTATATGTCAAAATACGACGTTCTATACGGAGGACGGGTTGGTGTGTGTGTTATGTTAGCGCAGCACGGTGCTAGGTCCAGCGCTGAGGGTGTGATCCCATCCTACACACGGGAAGAAACAGCATTATTATGAGGCGAAATGTGAGTGAAATGATGACTGAATATTTGATGAGTTGGGTATAAATTGATCTGATACTCATTTAGCCTCTGATGAATAAGCTGAGTGGCGGTGAAGGCAAATTAGTGTAGTTGCAGAATATGAGCGGTGAGGGGCAGCATCATGGACAACGTTATGGGACAGCAGATGAACGGTGGAGGCAGCATGTGAATAGTGGGAGGGAGAGAGCATATGGACAGTGGAGGGGTGGAGCATATGACCAGTGGTGGGGAGGGGAGCATATCTCAGCATACCATCGTAGTCATCAGGAGCAGCGTCCAGGGGAGATCACACAGCAGGCCGACGTAAACAGGTTTGTGGCCACCACCTCCCACTACCACCTCTACCACCATCACCTCTACCATTACCACCACCATCTCTACCACCACCACCATCTCTACCATCACCACCACCACCATCTCTACCACCACCATCTCTACATTATAACAGGAAGAGAGGAACCACACATATGACATCTAGAGGCAATATCAACTCCCATCATATCATCTCAGTACTGTGGGAGGGTACTGTACTCCCACACACACACACCTGCAGCCTGACTACGCAGCCACTATAGCCTCTCCCGACATTTACAACAACAACAACAACCAGCTTACCTCCTCTCGTCCCACATTACCTCACAACACGAACGGAAAATAAAGAAAAAAAAGGGTCTTGCATTGCATCACACAACACAAATAATTCTCTACATCCTCGTGTCATCAATATTTGTGGTTCCGATCGTTCCCTACGCACCTGGAGCCTCACTCCAAGCATTCTGCATCCTCCGCCGCCATCATCATTACTGGTTATTAGCATTCCAAAACATGTTTTTTCAACCACTAATTTTTTGTGTCTTGTTTTCTGTTTCCGTCCCTCTAATGACCATCGATGCGAATGGCTTCCCTCGTCCTGCCGGCCGACATTATCACCATCACTCCTTGTTGGTATGTTATTTTTCTCTAGCTCTTTTCTGGGTATTTCGAACGCATGCTGAGGAAAAACCTCGCCTTCCCGCACACCAGCTTGTGTTCACGGCCACAAGCCAAGCGTAGCCTCGACTGGTTTTGACATTTACAAGACCCCCTGTCGACAATATTAACGCATCACTTGTACGACAACCATATTCATCAAAACGACACATCAAAATAATCAGTGGTGTTCCGTGGGGTTGTTGCTTTTTTTCTTCCCACCGTCACTATCACTACAACACTTGGCGAACACCGTATTGGCGGCGGCGACACCTGAAAACACTATCTACTAAGGGTATGACAACATGTGATTCCCGCAGTGCTGCCCTGGCGACTGGCGGAGGTGGTGGCGCTGCTGCTGCTGCTGCTGGTGACAGTCGCCACACCACCTGCAGCGCCACCACACAGTCCGTCACTTTGGATGGTGATGGCAGTAGCTGCCTTCACATATACACTGGTAATAGTGGGCAGCAACTGGCTCCGCAGCCCTGCTGCTGCCCACTATCAGCAGTGACGACTGCCAGCAACATCATGCAGAGGTGTATGAGAGAGGAAGGTACGGTACTCACCACCAGGTAGCGTGTGTGGGTTGCAGGAGAAGCAGGAGCAAGGCCAGCACCTGCACCACGGCCAGACCCACGGCCCCAGCCTCCCACCACCTCATGGCGCCCACTGCCTCACATGCCGCGCCTTCGCGTCCTCAGCGTCCACTCCGGCCAGGCTTCCGGACGCCCACAGGAGGCCAGGGCGAACCTCGCCTCATTGTGAGCTCCCCCAGAGGCACTAGCAGGGGCGGCCACCTGTGTATCCTCCCACAGGCTCAGACAAGCCTCTCTGCCAAGTCCTCGTGCGCGCGGGAGAGCTCTTCTTGGTTTCGTTGATTGCTCTTTGTCTTCTTGTGGAATGTGCTTCTCTGTCGGACTTTTGTAATACTGGACACCTGTAGTCCTGGACACCTGTAGTTCTGGACCCCCGTAGTCCTGGATTCCCGGACTTCCCCAAAGGACCCACCAGACTTTCTGTAAAAGGTTCCAAGGTCTTAGAGGACTCCTTCTGGTTCTTTCGTTCACCGCCAGTAAATGCTTAAAATATACTGACTGAGTGACCTCTGGCCGCGAAAACATAAGCCATGAGTTCTCTACTCTTGTATCTAAGCCAGATCCTACACTCCCGTAGCGAAGCCAGGTCACACACTCCTGCAGCCAAGCCAGGTCAGCCCACACACAAAGCCACTCCGCAGAAGTGCTCGGGCGCGTTGTTCCTTCGCACGACCAAGAAGCACACTGGAGGAGCCAAGCCCGTCTTTACAAGACGTGAGGGGAAGGCCATCACCGCACCTCCACACACCTGGTCACTTCCACCACGCACCTTCCCCACTCCACCCTCACTCCACACCTTCCAATACCCACACACTTTTCCACCATTCTCACACACCCTGGATCACTACCCCACGCACTCTTTCACCACTCTCTCACTCCTGGTCCACTAACAACTAGGAAAGGCGTGAAATATCCACACAACCACACCCCCTCCGCTCCCAGCAACCCCTCTTTCCTCCTGCACCCGCTCATCCCCCCTCCTCCCTCCGGAACCGCAGGTAATTGCGGTTCTAAGCGCATCTGACCGCAATGAGATGACGCCACTGATTCGAGCACTTAATGGGGCTAATGTGTATCGGTGGTCATCACTGTCTGGCCTGCGTGTGAGGCCGCGCGCGCCAGGGGAGGGGGTCTGCAAGCCTCCCCTCGATGACCGGGTTATTATCTTTTACCCGCGCTTACCGCCCCCGCCCCCCCCCCCCCACACACCACACACAGCCTCCGCCCTAGCTCGCTAATCCTCCTCCACCCAGTCTTCTCCTTACATTCCCACCCACTTTCGCTGGGTGAGCCACTACCGCCC
>WNGS01122183.1:0-12247 GCA_020271785.1 Procambarus virginalis
AACTGCTGTTGTTGCTGTGATAGGAACAACACATGTACACAAGGGCTATAAGAAGTCAGTTGCTGCTGTGTTGTGCACTGTTGTGAACTTTTGCATTAAAATGCTTGTGTGCTTTGCAAAATTAAAGTAATTACAGTGAATTCTTGAATAATATATCAGTGCAGTAAGTGTTATATATTCTGAGGAACATTTTAAGTGATAAGTTTAATTTATTCAGTAAAAATGGCAAATATACCTCAGTTTCCTGCATTTGATCCTGACTGTGACCAACAAACCTGTCACAGAGGTGGGTCAAATGGCTTAAAAGGTTTGAAAATTTGTTGATAGTTTCTGACATCAAAAGTGCTGAAAGAAAGCGTGCCTTTCTACTTCATATGCAGGTGATAGAGTTTGTGACATCTTTGATACACTGAAAGATACTGGTGGTGCCAAAGATTATGACACTGCCAAGGCCAAATTAACTGAGCATTTCAAACCAAGGCAAAATACTGCTATGGAATTATGCATTTCAGGAGAGCAAAACAACTCTCTAATGAAACTGTTGATCAATACCATACACGTCTGCAGGGTTTAGCAGCCCACTGTGAGTTTGCTGATGTTGACAAAGAAATCAAACAGCAAATAATTGAAACATGCACATCTACACGTCTTCGTCGAAGAGCTCTAGAACTTGTTGATGATGAAAGTTCTCTTACCAGATACTGGATATGGCTCGTCGAATGGAAGATGCTGCACGTGATGCTCGTGCCATGGAGTGCAGTGCCAACAACGGTTCTGCCACTGTTACTAACAGTCATGAAGTTGTAAGGTTCAGGGAGTACACCATGATCATAGAAGATATCATGCCAAACCTAACATTAAATTGAGCCGAGAACCACATCACAACTGGAGTCATGGAACAAGACTCAAGCAGTCACAACGACTCACATCAGAGGTTGTCAATAATAAATGTTACAATTGTGGAGGAGACTACCCACACCAGATAATGTTTGTCCTGCACAAGGTAAGAAGTGCTATGAGTGTAGAAAACTAGGTCATTTTGGTGCTATGTGTCGTTCCGCACTAAAGAAACCACAATCAATAAATAAAAGCAATGTACGAGGATCAGTCATAGGAGTCGAGGTGGCAAACACAATATTGCACCTCAAATCAAGAATGTTAATAATATACAAGACAACATTTCATTACAACCAGTCTCAGATGACAGTGAATGTGATTATATTTATGGAGTACAATCAATCACAAAATGGAATGATCTTCCAAACAACCCAGAGACTATAGTATACATTGCTGGCATTTGTCTCAAAATTCTCATTGACACTGGATCAAACATTGACACCATTGCTGAGTGCCACTATGAAAATTTAAAAACAATTCCCAAAGCTTGAAAACTATAATGGCAAAGCCACTGCCTATGCTTCAAAGGTAGCCTTACCAGTGATTGGAACTTTCACTGCAGAGATTAAGTCAAAGAATGCAATGCTCATTACTACATTCCATGTTGTTAGGAATGCAAAGGAGTCTTTACTCAGTTACAAGACTTCAACCAAATTGGGGCTACTTCAGCTTTCTAATGCTGTAGCAGTGGAATCTGCAAACAATGTTGATGCTATTGTTGCTGAATTTTCTGATCGGTTTAATCCATAGGTTGTTATACTGATAGCAAGGTACATCTGCATATCAACCCAGATGTAATTCCAGTTGCCCAACCACATCGCCGACAACCATTCCATACTCGCAAGAAAGTCGATGCCGAACTGGATAGGCTGATAGAACTAGATATCATTGAACCGGTAACAGGCCCAACACCCATGGGTAAGCCCAATTGTCACTCCACCAAAGCCGAAGAATCCAGATGAGATACGCATTTGTGTAGACATGCGTGTTCCCAACAAGGCAATAATGCGTGAACGCCATCCTACACCCACTGTAGATGATGATATACTACGCTTGAATGGTGCAACTGTATTCAGCAAGTTAGATTTAACAAGGGCTATCATCAGCTTGAACTTGATGATGAGAGTCGATTCATCACAACGTTTACGACACATCGAGGTCTGTATAGGTACAAGCGCCTGAGTTTTGGTATTAACAGTGCTGCTGAAGTATTCCAGCACATCATCAGCCAGGTATTGCAAGATATACCTAATGCTGACAACATGTCTGATGACATCATTGTTTATGGCCGTACCCAAGCTGAACACGACAAAGCTCTTCGTGCAACATTGCAACGCTTACGAGAAAGAATTTGACGCTAAGCCGAGCAAAGTGTGAGTTCAATCAACATAAAATTGAATTCTTTGGACATGTACTTAGTGACAAAGGTCTGTCTCCAGATCCTAAGAAAGTTGCAGATATCAAGAATGCTGCACCTCCTTCAACATCCACTGAAGTACATAGTTTTCTGGGAATGGCAAACTACTGTTCTCGCTTCATTCCAGATTTTGCTACCATTACGAAGCCTCTACGTGAGCTCCTGAAGAAAATGCATCATGGTACTGGAGCGATGTCGAGCAAAATGCATTTGATGCTGTGAAAGATGCACTAGTAGAAAATGCGACTGCTGCATACTTTGATCCATCAATGGACACTGAGTTAACGGTGGATGCTAGTCCTGTTGGTTTAGGTGCTGTGTTAGCCCAACACAAACCTGGTCAACCAGATTCAAGAGTAGTAATTGCCTATGCCAGCCGTTCTCTCACAGATGTTGAGCAACGATACAGTCAGACAGAGAAGGAAGCTCTTGCTCTTGTATGGGGCTGTGAACACTTCAATGTGTATCTGCTTGGTGCACCCTTTACCACGATAGTCACTGACCACAAACCGTTGGAGACCATCTTCAATAATCCAAAGTCCAAACCACCAGCTCGCATTGAGAGATGGGCTCTTCGTCTGCAACCATACAACTTTACGGTGAAATACAAGCCAGGTGCAGGCAATCCCGCTGATTACATCAGTCGACATCCTGCCAACAGTTTCACCATCACCAAGCATCAGCAAGTTGCCGAGGAATATGTACACTCTGTAACCTGTGATGCAGTCCCTAAGGCTCTCACTCTTGATGAAATCCGTACTGCAACCCTAGAGGACCCAACTCTGCAAGCAACAGTGGATGCATTGACTAAGAAAAAGTTTCCACGCATCCCACCCTCAGGAGTTGACCAAAATGCACTTGAACGCATCCAGACAGAATTAAGTGTTACGCAACAACGCGACACCGTGCTGCGAGGTACTCGTATCGTCATTCCAGCTGTTCTCCAGCAACGTGCTCTGAAGCTTGCACATCAAGGACACCAAGGTCTTGTAAGGACCAAACAGCTGCTACGAGAAAAGGTGTGGTTTCCTGGCATTGATCGTCAAGCTAAGGACATGCATGATGCCTGTGTCCCTTGCCAAGCTGCAGTGGATACTTCAAGACCAACACCTCTACAACCTTCACCACTACCTGCTGCACCATGGATGGAAGTATCGATGGACTTCTGTGGACCGCTACCAACTGGAGAGTACTTGATGGTAGTCATTGATGATCACTCACGTTATCCAGAAGTAGAAATCATCACTTCCACATCTGCAAAGGCTGTCATCCCGAAACTCGACAAGATCTTTTCAAACTTTGGCATTCCTGAAGTTGTCAAGACGGACAATGGACCGCCATTTAATGGACAAGACTTTGTCAACTTTGCTGAGCATATTGGATTCAAACACCGCCGTGTGATGCCACTACATCCTCAAGCAAATGGAGAAGTAGAGAGATTCATGCAACCTCTCATGAAAGCTGTACGCTGTGCTCATGCCGAAGGACGATCCTGGAAACAAGCTATGTATGCTTTTCTCAGGAACTACCGTGCAACACCGCATGGAACACTGGGCAAGTCGCCTGGCGAACTTTTATTTGGACGTCCTATGAGAATCGCACTACCTGTCATGCCAGCCAAGGTAACGGATAAACGTCTCGCTCAGAAGGATGCACTAGCCAAGGGCAAAATGAAAATTGCTCATGATCAACGTGCAAAGGAACAATTCATAAAGGTTGGAGATACTGTTCTCGTTAAAAAGAAAAAGAGGGAAAGTAGATATGCCGTATATACAAAACCATATAAAGTGATAGTGTAAAGGAACTATGGTAACAGCGAGTAATAGAGATCATAGTATAACACGTAATATGGCTTATTTCAAAGTGATTCCAATAGTGTAGAAAATGATGAAGTGCAAAGTCGTGCAAAAGAAAAAGAAAAAATGAGTTATAACTCGATAAACAATTCATCGAGGTTGATTGATTGATAAAGATTAAGCCACCCAAGAGGTGGCACGGGCATGAATAGCCCGTAAGTGGTGGCCCTTATGAGCCATTAACAGTATCGAGTGATGATACTGGAGATCTGTGGAGGTGCGACGGCACCCTGCGTGACGGGAGATGTCTCCCGGACCAAATGGATCATCGAGGGATGTTTTTGTATTTAAGGACTCTCGTCCAAAACGTCATGTTAAACGCCCTACACGATATGATGATTAATTGTGTTCCTATGTAATGCAAAGTATTTACTTGTTATGCTAAACTAAATTTAATATTGTTTGAATAATGCAGATCTCTCATTCAATATTTTGTAACTTTGTATTACAGTTTCTTTCATGTTTGTTTAACATTGCATATGTATTTTTAACATTGAAATCCTTCGTGGTAAAGATTGTTTAAATTCTTTGTGTGTTTAATTAATGTTAAATGTATGCAATATCTCTTGACATGTTAATAACTTACTTTGTGTCAATAACTTTGCTTTGTGCTACAAGCATGGTAGACATCCTGTATTCATTCTTTTTAAAGAAAAGGAGGGATGTCATGTTCACAGAAAATGGTACCATCCGTTTTCTATGTGCGGCGGCTGGACGCCACTAGAGAAGGTAAACAAAAGCATACAGGACGCTACCAGCTTGGGAGCTACTCTATCATGTAGTTATTTAAGTATTAAAGTCAGTAACCAGGAATGACTTTACATCAACCTTACAACCAAGACTATCTCAGCTATACACAGACACCACACCCCCTAGTTCCTCCATCAGCATATAAGTGAAAACCTCTATAGCCATTTAGCCTCAGAATGCTACCATCCCTATCCCCAGTTTCCTGGAGTGCTACTATGTCAATATCCTCTCTAAGAGCATAATAGTGTACATCCACCGCTCTAGTTTTTAATCCATTAACGTTCCAAGATAATATTCTCAATTTACTTTCATCCATGATTAATAATAAAACTACCTTTGCCCTGCCCGTCACATTCCATTAGATACGAGAGTACCTTAGAAACTTCCTTCCAACACCGTAACATTTTTTCTTTCTCCTCACTTGCACAACTACTACTAACATCGAAGGTAATATTATTCATATCTATTTTCTTTGTTATTTCTGTATACCGTTTTACTTTAACCGTTCTTTCAACATTTGTCACAACAGGAGGTTGAACACCGCTAACACTACTAGAAAGTGTATTCTCCTGACTATCCTCTATCATCGTTACGTCATGCACATCATTACTTTCTTCTACGCACTTTTCACTTTCTATTTCACGTCCTGTTTTACTTTCAATTACACGTCCTGTTTCACCACCATCTTCACCCCGTCTACCTTCCATAGCCAATTTTTCCAATGCCTCAATCCTCTTATCTAGTTTTTTTAGATACTCCAAAATTTGATTACCAACCTCAGAGGTGACCATATTGTCCTGAACCTTGTCCTTACAAGGTTTCAGTTTTTCCACTGCCTGATTTACTTTCCCTAGGCTCGCCTTTATTTTCTCCGTCCCTCTCTCCCACACATTGATCATAGGGGCTGTCGTTGGCTTCCAGCTGTTTCCTCCATGTTCCTCTTGCACAATCTTTCCTTGCTGCGAAGACACATCTATCCTGCTTGTAGGACCCGTCCTAGTCTCTTTCAGACGAGGCTTCATGGGGCATAGAGAGGAACCAGCATTGTGGCTGCCTCGACAGTTGCAACAAAATGGTTCGATTTTTTCACTTCTTTCAATCTTGACTCTACACTCTCGCAAGTCGTGTTTTTTCCCACAATACCGACACCTGGGGTCAAACTGGCATTTCCATGCCATATGTCCCCAACGTGAACACTTCATGCACAGTATGGGCTCCTCAACGTATTTTGCAACGTTCCTATAGCCTAGTCCTTGCACCAAAATTTTCTCTGGCGCCTCACCCTTTACCAAGGCAACAACCTGACTTTGTTTGTCACCACGGACACTGTTCCTCTTTGCCCAGACAACATTATCATTGTTAAGAAGAAGACAGTCAGGATCCAAATAAGTTGGAAACTTGAAAACTATGATCTTTGTGTGCAACATACCTTCTTCTGGAGGAACCATCACTACATTTTCAAAACCAACCGTCGTGAGGCGTTCCACGGCCTGTTCAGTCCCAACTGTTATGTAGGGCCGGTGAAGACCCTCCTTGAAGAGTGGTTCGTAATCCAAATTTTTTTTAGCCAGACGGACCGTCCACGCCAGCTTTTGGTGGAAATTCAATTGGCATGTTGTAGGGAACAACAGCCTCTTCCTTCTATTAAATGGCTTGTCTTGAGTCCTGCTGAGTAGGGTCTCATTCTTTGGTCTCTTTGTAATTTCATCGTCACTCTCACTGTCTCGCTGTCTGTTAATATTTCTCAGTTTCTTTATGTTCATTGCTACTTCAAACGGTCTGTTATCATTTTGTCTGTCCTCCTCACTACCACTTAGGCATACCGCCTCAGCAATTTCTTCGACACTGTCAACAATCGAGAACAAATTCACAATATCCTGTATCACCACGTGCAAAAACGATGAGTGTGGGGACCAACCCCGTGACCGCACACGACCGTCGTCCGGACACGTATATATGGTCTAGGATAGGTGAGGTTGTTGCCTTCACTGATTTCTTATTTATATTTTCGTTGTTTATATTTAATTTCATTAGTACAAAATGTGCACTAATATGTCAAATTCAAATTCAATGTTTATCCAGGTAAAAGTACATACAGAGAAGATGAGTTATAAACATAATGTTGGCTTTATAGATAGAGCTAGTCTGTGTCTCTGTGGCTATCTGTACTATCATTTTATGCATACGTCTTTCTCTGCCTATCTGTACTATCATTTTGTACACACGTCTTTCTCTGCCTATCTGTACTATCATTTTGTACATACGTCTTTCTCTGCCTATCTGTACTATCATTTTGTACATACGTCTTTCTCTGCCTATCTGTACTATCATTTTGTACATATGTCTTTCTCTGCCTATCTGTACTATCATTTTGTACATACGTCTTTCTCTGCCTATCTGTACTATCATTTTGTACATACGTCTTTCTCTGCCTATCTGTACTATCATTTTGTACATACGTCTTTCTCTGCCTATCTGTACTATCATTTTGTACATACGTCTTTCTCTGCCTATCTGTACTATCATTTTGTACATACGTCTTTCTCTGCCTATCTGTACTATCATTTTGTACATACGTCTTTCTCTGCCTATCTGTACTATCATTTTGTACATACGTCTTTCTCTGCCTATCTGTACTATCATTTTGAAGTGTGGGTTAGCAATACTATATCACGGAGAGCTGATGTACTTGTTTTTACATGAATTTACCTAAGGCCAACATCACTAGTGGCCTCGACGGGACAGAAAGCCGGTGGCTTGTCAAAGATTCCACCATTATTCCTGCGGATTTTTTTTTTCCGGATGAATTTTAAATTAAAGTATTGTCTCGGCATTTACGGCTTGAGAGGGTATAGACGATTTCATATGTTTATTATCCTGTGGGTGAAAAAATCTTTTTCTCTCCTAATTGTGGGTTGTTGAGGTTGAAGCTGTTTCATTGTATGAGTTGCATTAGATACAAGTGGCTTGGATGATTATATTCCCATTCGTTCAGTATTTTAAAGGTATCTCAGCCCTGTCGTGTCTGCTAACTTTTCCAAAGCAGATATACCCTTTTGAAGTTGAAGTCTCCATGCTTGGATACAGTAGTGGCGCACCAGAGACTTGTACAGCTGAATAACCACATTCTTCGCCTTGTATTCAGCAATATTTTATCATGTGTTAACACAGTGCACAATGTTTTCCTGCACTCTTGATGCCAGCTCTCCCAAGCTTGCATCAATATCGTGCTTCCATGCACACGATACATATATCGCAACTAATTCATACAAAAATTATAACTTAAGTGTATGGGGACTCGTAACAGCAGATTGTTCACGATGGGAAAATTTAAATAATTTTCATGCTGAAAATTTATATAATCATGCTTTCGGTGATAAGTTTAATATTTGTCATGGAACAGAAGGGAAAGGTCTAATATCACTCACGTTCTTATCGATGAGGATATACAGAGAGAGTAATCACACTAACGTGATGTACCAATGAGAAAATCCATAGGAGCCGTGATGAGGATTCGAATCCTTATCACGGTTCCAACGGATTTTCTCGTGAGGATATATATGTAGCTGTAAAACAATTTTTACAATAATCAGTGATAGTGATATAACTTGTCTAGGAGCCAGACTAAGAACTACCTATAACTCAGTATGTCTCACTTGTAAATTGCTGGTTATGACCAAATTCTTCTTAGAACATACCTAAACCGTCAAACGGTCTCTGCTGCTGATGTCAAAACTTGTACGCGCTTTCTTAGCAATGAACTTGTTAAGTTTCCACTGTTTACATTTATACTTACACTGCTTATGCCGCTGAAATTATCGTTAACTGTTCATTACTTGTATATACCTATTGACTTATAAACACTGCCACTTGAGGCCAAGGTCAATATCAGGAAGCCTAACTTATGCTTTAAATTAGGCTCTCCATATTCTCACTGGTGAGTTTTTCCATGCTGTATTTTACATTGTAGGATCTATTTACCAACTCCAAATTGACACGTTAATTGTATGACTATAATGATGGTATCAGAGTCTATTGTATGTAGGTTCCTTCTCCTGCGGACTCTGAATATATAATATAACTAGGTATTGAATTAATCCTTAGATAGCCTAATACCAGCCGTCGAACAACAATTTCAACAAAACCCTAAGTGTCAGACAACATTATAAATACATTCTAGCTAATCCATACATATCTTACGACTATACAAAATGAGTCACACACATGAAGTGTGCAGAACAAACATATCAATTGTGACACTTGCTTTCCTCATATGCAAGTTGTTTAATTTAAAAACTGTACTAGTGGTTGATCTCGAACCCACTGATGATGTGACGATGTCTATTGAATTTTGTAACTAGCTCATCAATATTGTAACTTGTTTAGCTAAATGAATTGTGGGGTTCAGTCCCTGAGCTCATAATGTGCCTCTGTAACCCAATCCAATCCTGCCCACAAGACGGGTATGGGGTGCATAATAAATTAACTAAACGTATACTGGCTATCCATTAAAGCTCAGACTCAGCTTAAGTACTATCACAGATTAAGAAAGTAATTAGAAATAGAGCAATGCAAAAGATGTAGGATTTGATTTGAATTTGAATGTACAGTGACCACAACACAGCATGACATGATCACCACATTCAAGATTCTCAGGGGAATCGACAGGGTTGATAAAGACAGGCTGTTTAACACAAGGGCACACGCACTAGGGGACACAGGTGGAAACTGAGTGCCCAAATGAGCCACAGAGATATTAGAAAGAACTTTTTTTAGTGTCAGAGTGGTTGACAAATGGAATGCATTAGGAAGCGATGTGGTGGAGGCTGACTCCATACACAGTTTCAAGTGTAGATATGATAGAGCCCATTAGGCTCAGGAAACTGTACACCTGTTGATTGACGGTTGAGAGGCGGGACCAACGAGCCAGAGCTCAACCCCCGCAAGCACAACTAGGTGAGTACAACTAGGTGAGTACAGCAGTTGCAACATCAGTATCTGAGGGTTGGTATAAGAATTCAACCAACTACAAACCACTTATGTTGATGAAAGGGAGCAGTAGAACAACATAAGTACACTAACATCGCATCAGGCTTGGATACCCATGTGCATGGGAAATAGGCTTAATTACAGGTTCCGGAAGATGAGAGGAAATGTCAGTACTGTGGAGAAATGCCCGACAGACCACTGGAACATTATCTAACACTGCACAGTTACAGCCACAACAGACCACTGGAATATTATCTAGCAGTGTACAGTTACAAACCCATTAAGATTTCAACTTTGATTCAACAGATCAGTAGTAGTTGTTAAACACATATGGTAAAATCTTACTGAAGCGACCATACGAGTCATACTCATACTCCGCCCAAATAAAACAGAAACAAGCAACACTTAGTGGGCCAGCCAGAGGCTTAGGGCCCGTGCAGGAATATCCTGAAAAAAAGCCCTGCAGCATACTTTCACAATCATTTTGCTACCATCGTCAGCTAGAGTTAAGAGTGTTCTCGTGTTAGCATACCCAGTGGTGTGTATCATACCCAGTGTGGGAGTATGCCTCCCAAGATCCTCCCACAGTTGACTTGAATGGCTCATTGCAGTGCACAGTGCACTGATCTTCGTGCACAAAGTCTATTTCCCTTAATCCTGGATAGTGACCTAGCATGTTGGGTATCTCCAGAATGCCCACTTAACCAGGAACACTGTTAAAATACGTAGGCCGCCGTATGTCTAGGCAGGAAGTAGATACAGGGAGCTAAGTATACTTGCTACCAAAGGGTCAGTGAGTACATGGCTGGGGCCCGCTGAGACAGAGGGGAAGGCGCCAGCAGCGTCTGACCTCTGGGGTCAACCGGCGCGATCGGAATAACAGCTATGACGTGTTCATGACGTCACTCCTGCTACTGCTCATCGAACGAGCTAATATGATTGGTTCCCGCTCATTTGCTGCAATGCTATTGGTCAAATTGTAACTCCTTTTGTGTTGTGTGCACGAGATGCCCGGCACCCTTGCAAACTCATTCACGTGAGAGAGACCATACGAAGAGGACGTGTTCTGTTCTACCGGCCAATAGACTGATCACCGTCTATCCCTCACCGCCAAGTTAACTCAGCGTCTTTGCGATATACCACACACTCGCCAGAATCACGAGTGGGAATATATTGTTTAGAAGCCTAAAGTGACAAATCTCCAGAGCGAAACAGACTGGTATCAGGTAACCCCTGGTGACAAAGATCGTGTGAGTGACTCAGAGTGAACTAAAGCAGTGCCGCCGCCTAAGTAATCTGTGTGTGACTTTACCACAGTGTACCTGTACCACAGTGTACAGTGTAGTGCATGGTACCGCCGCCAGCCGCCGCCAGCCGCCGCCCTCACTCTGACGTGACGTCACCACCTTAGCACCGCCAGTGCCAGTGTGTGCGCGTGTGTCTGTCTGTTAAGCATACAGCACGCCCCTACTCACGAAATCATCTCAAGATACTGCGAGTACCCTCCGTGTCTACGAGCGAAACCAGCTATCAGGCCACCTACGAGTGCTTGTATAAACGAGTCTGAGTGAGTGCGTAAGGAAAGGTACCTTATCTGTAAGTACAAGATCTTGTCATTGTTTTATTGTGTCTGTGTTGATCTGAGGGATCAACCACAGTTCTCACCTCTTATACCTGTCGCAGGTTATAGGTGAATCGACGGTGAATGCGTGTTTATCTGTGTGGTATCACTGCATTTCATTCGTCTGTGAATGTGAGCTTCACATACACCACACATTAGTTATTGTGTGATTATTATTGTGCATGTTATTGCCTGTCCCATTGACAGTGTATTTTTGATTTATTGCATAGCATCATTACCGAGTATCCGGTTGGAACTCTTGTGATCCCTTTGCATA
Source organism: Procambarus virginalis (assembly GCA_020271785.1). Classification (NCBI taxonomy): domain Eukaryota; kingdom Metazoa; phylum Arthropoda; class Malacostraca; order Decapoda; family Cambaridae; genus Procambarus; species Procambarus virginalis. The sequence goes on from WNGS01122183.1 coordinate 11,808, forward strand.
CCGGCAGTTAGGTTGCCGTGTTAATGATTGGCTGTCAACTGTGTTAAGTTAGGTGTTTCTCCACGAGTGGATACGAGTCGATTAGCCAGACGTCAAGAGTCTCGCTAATGCAACCATAGCTTTGCTGACGCCAATCGAAAGTAAATCAAGCACCCTGTGTATTAGTGGTTAAGTTAGTAAATAAACTACTGTTAAGCTTTATGCGGTGTTTCCGTTGAACCACTTCTGAATACTGCTAATATTACTCCAGCCTTCAGCTCTAAGTGTCTTCAACACCGAGTTTGCCTGTAAGTCACTAAACTATAAATTTGATGAGGACCCTAGGAGTCCCTTAAAGTGTTACATCATTGAGGAGATTCCAACGACCACGTGGAGCAGGACCAGGTGAGGCTAGTCTGAAAGAGAGCCCACAAGGACTCTAACTCGACCTTGCTCCCAGG
>WNGS01122183.1:18381-50306 GCA_020271785.1 Procambarus virginalis
CTGAAAACGAGATGGATATAGGGTTCAAAACAAGTCACACGATGCTTATGGGATCCACTTCTGCAACCTAAAAGGATATGTTATTGGGCCATCTACCACATTTTGGACAAGTTGGGGTTCACTACACCTTTTGGATGGTAGGGGGTCCACTACAATATGCGGGAGTGTATGGGATCTACTAACACCACAGAATTATTATGGGTCCATTCCCGCCAAAGGATCGTTATAGATACATTCCCGCCACAGGATGGTAGGGTAAAATACTGCTACAGGAATGGGTATTGTTATGATCTCAGCCTGCAGGAGAAACGAGTCTCACCCTTGAGAGTTATTCAGCAAGCCTGACCTAACTGGAAGGTCCAGGAATTATAGAGGCGATAACACAGATGTAAAATAGTGTGTTGCATTTATATAAAGTTTGAGATTATGGGCAATGAACTAGAAAACAGATAAATGACTTGTTGGAAGATGTGGACAAGTTACTGGGGCGTGAGGCTCGCTTGTGGAGGGCGATGACCTCACTTGAGGCCAGACATCGCAGGGGAGAGGCCGCGCTCGTCGAGCTCCCGCCAGAAGGGACCCCTAGCGATATTATCTCCAAGAGAAGAGAAGGTGCAGACGTTCCAGCTGTTGAGTCGAGCTGAGGACGTGTGGTCTCAAGTCCTGGACGGCGAGGAGAGAGTATTAAGCCGCCCAGAGACAGTTTTGTGGGCTGTGACAAGCGCCCTGGTCAGACGTTGTCAGAGGGAGAAGCGCCCTCGACCAGATAATCTGTGGTAAGCCCGATTTAAGCCAGTTCATAGTGTTTGCTTGTAGTTGGTCGTGTGCCCAGCGACAGTAGCGATGTTTATTTTCAAATTAGAAATGTTTTGGTATGGCAGAAAGCCTAAAATAAGAGAGTGAAGTGGGAGGAGCGCTGAGCGACGTCCGTCTTCTCTGAGCGCTGGCGGGCAACTGAAGGAGCCCGGCTCCTGAGGGAGGAGGCCCCTCCCAGCGTGAGTGAGGCTCGCCCAGCGAGGTGGCGCATGGACTCGCCCACGGGGGAGTCCACTCTCATTAAATGTAGAGGACAGATAGAGATTGGAGACAAAGATGTTGTATGATTAATTTTGTTTATGTGTTAAAAAGGGAAACAATTTATTGGAATGCAAATGGGTTGCAGGTTTGTCTTTGGGGAAGAAGTTGCTGAGGACTTGGAAGCCAGCACAGAGGGAGTGGTTGATGAGACTCCAAGGCAGGGGAGGAGAGGACCCCGAGCTATGAAGAAGCAGTGAGGAGGAGTGTCACGTGCTTCTGCAGAGGTGGTGAAGTGCCACAGTTATTCGAGGAAATTTATGGTGCAGCAGCCAGGAGAGCTGTGGATGACCTAGTAGGAGTAGGGAGCACCATAGTTGTTCAAGGAATCTTCATGGTAGCAGCCTGGAGGAGCTGCAGAGGATCCTGGTGTTTAAGCCCTGAGGAACCTGAAGTTGTCAGGGTAGTGAAATAGTTCTAACTGATCACTTGTATGGAGGTGAGAGTGTTTGTCATTAGCGTGAACGACGCAGTGAGAGGTGAGTGATCGTTTGCTATTTATGTGCCAAGAGGTGTATATTGAAGTTTAGAGTTACAGACGTAGGCAGGAGTACCTACAGATATATATGTATTCTAAGACTGATAGAATGGTCGATTGATTCGTTGTGTGGCACGGATCATTTATACTGATATATATATATGTATGTTATTGCTTTCAAATGCTGATTTGCCTTATGTGTTTATAGGTATATATATATGTATACATTCTCTTGATGGTAGTGTAACATTATATTGTAAGACTTAATCTACTTGAGGAGGTTGATAATATAGGTAATACCAAGAGATAGGATACCACTTAGCAAGCTGAGGATAGAGTTCTGATGGTGTTGGAGTGCAACCTGATTATAATAGTACAGAGTATAGGATTCATCATTATTATTATATGTATGCGTGTATTGTTATGTACTTCGTCCAGTAAATGTATTCAAATTTGCTGGTGTTTGCACTTGTCCCAGTGAGGCTTCCCAGGAAATAGTAAAGAAGGAGAGAGAGAGAGAGCAAGAAACAGGAACCACTGCTGTGGACAGGGTAAGACAGAAGTCTAGTAAGACAAAGGGGATTGAGGAGGTCATATTCCATAAGGAGAGAGTGGGGAGTCACAGCGGCTCGAGTGGGTGTGTGCACGTGACAACAAGGCTGCGTGTTGGAGCCGCATCCCCTAAACGTGTGACGTTGAGCCCCTCTCCAAGGCCAAGTGCCTAGTGTGATCTCCTAGTGAAATATGAGCATTTGTCGAGTTGTGGGTTGGGTGGTCCGTCAGCGGTAACACCACCAAATCCACCACCGCGACAAAATTGGGGGCCTGTGTCCGGGAGAGTGAACTGACACACCCACACCCTGTCCAAGAGTGGATTTGTACACCCTTGCTGAAATAGATAAACTGTGTGACCGCAGGTGTATATTCTCTCTCTTGGGAAGACTCACAGGACAAGATGGATAAGGTGCAAGCATTTGTGGAATCAGGCAAGCCTGAGGACTTGGAAGGTTGCACGAGGGATCAATTAAAACAGATAGCAGAAAAGTGTGGCTTTAGGTTGAAAGCATCTAAAGTGGCTGGGATGAAGGATGAGATCCTTAGGCAGTTAAGAGCCAAAAGCGAAGCGGCAGAGCTAGGAGCCCAGAGAGGAGCTGAAAGTGGAAAGGAGGATGATGGGCTGGATGAAGTGAGATCCCAGGGATCGAGTAGGAGCAGCAAGAGTAGCCGCAGTAGCAGGAGTAGCCGGAATAGGAGCTTGGAGAGATTCCAGTTAGAGCTCCAGATGCAGCGAGAGGACAAGGAGAGACAGTTCCAGCTGGAAAAGATGAATTAGAACTCCAGATGAAAAATGAAGCCGAGAAGAAAAAGAGAAAACAGAGTAAGGGAATGGAGTGGAAACAGGAAAAAGAAAAAGAGAAAACCAGAATAAGGGAACTGGAGTTGGAACTAGAGTGGAAAAAGAAAAGGAGAGAACAAAACAAATGGAAATAGAAGCGAATAGAACCTTGGCTGAGCAAAGGATCGAACATGGGTTGCCAGAGAGCACCACCCAGGTATCACGCTCACCAGATGTTAGGGTTAGGGAGAAGGACATTCCCTTGTTTGTTCCAGAAGAGGCAGAGAGCTTTTCGAGCACTTTGAGAAGGTGGCCAGCATCAAGGAATGGCCACAGGAGGAATGGGCCCAGCTGGTCCAGTTAAGATTGACCGGTGCAGCCAGGGAGGCTTACACCCAATTGTCTCTAGAAGAGTGCCAGGATTATGCCACAGTAAAGAGCAGCATATTGCGCTCGTTCCAGTTAACCCCAGAAGCTTATAGGAAGCGTTTCAGAGAGATGATCAAAGTTGGAGCATGTACGTTTGCTGAGACAGCAAGGGATCTGGAGAGACGATTCCAGAAGTGGATTGAAGCTGCTGGAGTTGGATCTTACGCTGACCTGAAGCAATTGATGGTCATGGAGAAGTTCTTGGAGATGATGCATCCCGAAACAAAGTTCAAGATCCAAGAAGCAGGGATAAAGGAGGTGAGAGATGCCGCAGATAGGGCGGACATGATTACGGAAGCATATAAGAGCTTGAGGGAGAACAGAGTGAAGAATGAGGTGAGACGCAGCAATGGCAGATCCAGTGGAGCCTGGGAGGAAGAAATTACGAAAGACCCAGAAGAGTCTGGGGTGAGAAGAATTTTGATAAATGGGCGGATAAACGTAAGTACCCTAAAACTCAGAAGAGTAGGTCGCGCACTTCGTCTGAAAGTGAAGATGAAGGAGCTAAACGAGAAACAAATCATTATCCAGGAAATCAAGAGTCCAGTAAAGCCCCACAGAGTGCAAGTAGTGTACCTGGCCCGAGGAACTCTCATGCGAGTGGACAGAGTCAGAACCACTCTGGTACATATAGAAGATACTTTTCCCAGGTGCGATGTTACAACTGTAACGGATTGGGTCACGTGATGCGAGATTGTCGGCAGGGCAAGAGAATTGTGACCCTGGCCATGTGTGACCCCCGAAGTAAATATACATGTGTTCCGAGACAAACCACAGATGGTGAACTTAGTGAACGAGAGGTATAGGCCGTTCATAAGTAAAGGTTGGATCAGTATAGGAGGCCAACCTGAGGTAGAAGTTGGTATCTTAAGAGATACCGGAGCTAATCAGAGCGTGATTGCGAGAAGCCTGATTGGGAATGATCGACGGTTAGCTGGCAGGAGAAAGATGAAAGTATATGGGTTATTGTCTGAGAGTGACATGCCCGTTTGTACTGTCCAGCTAAGGTCGGAATATGTGTCGGCGGAGGTGATGTTGGGAGTGTGCCCCGACATACCTGTTCCAGGAGTCCAAATGATCCTGGGGAATGACTTGGGCGGGACAAAGGTGTTGCCAAGAGTCATAGCGGAGACTGTGCCAGAGGAGTGCCCAGAAGGCCACGGCACGGGTGGGACACCTGAGAGTGTGAACCTGACTGACATCCGAGGAGATGAGTCAGGAGACCGCCAAGCCATTGAGTACCCTGTCTCGGTAGTGATGAAGGCAGAGGTGGCCGACGAGGAAGACGCTGGAGAAGATGAGACAGTGTCTATTCAGCCGGTAGAAGATATCGACGTAGATATAGCGTGGCTGTTTGATGAAGGTCCAGCTCAGGAAGATGAAGTCTCGGTGAGGCCAAAAGTGAAGATGGCCAGCCAAAGAAAAATCATGTGAAGAGAGCGAACCTGAGTAGACCCCAGCCTGCTGAAATTAGGGTCGGAAGGTGAATGCAACTGTGCTGAGCAGAAGTGAGGAAGGATGTGGACATACTGAGGACGGGAGTAGAGCGTCAAGTGGTCCACGAGCACAGAGGCATTTGGATAGTAGAGTTAAGTTGTTTGAGATGTCAGGAGTTGACATGTTTCACAGAAAACGCGGAGGAGAGATAGTGAAGAAGAATGATAGCCGAGAAAATGGAAGGAGAAGAGACAGTATGTGTGGAGAGATGCTTACGAGCACTCTAGGAGAGGTAAAGCAACATGTACGATCGAGTGCTGTTGGATGTAGTACAGGCTCGGAGAAACTTTAGGGAACAAAGAAGAGTTGAAGGAGAAGAAATGGAGTTGTATAGAGGCGAGAAGTGTGGAAGAGGATGATGATACAAGCATGGAGGAGTAGAAGAAAGCCGAGGACTCGATGGAAGTCAAACAGGATGAGGTCTCGGATAAATGAGGAGACGAAAGGAGGATCGTCGGTGAAGACGAGGGAGTGAAGTATGATGGCAGGAGACGAAAGTATAATGGCAGTATATGGAAGTGTGAAGACGACAGAGGAGGTACAGACAGTAGATGTCTGACTCTGGACGTGAAGAGAAGAAGACAAGGAAACGGAGGGTGGAAACAATAAGTAGAGTTGACCGATGGAGTGCAGGCGTCCAAGGAGGACAGCCTAGCCAAGAGGTGTCAGGGAAGTCAAATCGTTTGTGAGAAGATCATGTTTCGGGCGAGTTGTGAGCCAGATGTTGCAGGTGCAATGAAGTAGTTGTAGATCTGAAGAGTACGTAAGCAGATCAACCGGTCGAACCAATCGGTTGGAGAACGAGACAGTGTGGTGGCGGATGTATTATCCGAGCTTTGCCACTGGAATAACTCTCAAAAATAAGGGGAGGGGAGTGTTATGATCTCAGCCTGCAGGAGAAACGAGTCTCACCTTTGAGAGTTATTCAGCAAGCCTGACCTAACTGGAAGGTCCAGGAATTATAGAGGCGATAACACAGATGTAAAATAGTGTGTTGCATTTATATAAAAGTTTGAGATTATGGGCAATGAACTAGAAAACAGATAAATGACTTGTTGGAAGATGTGGACAAGTTACTGGGGGCGTGAGGCTCGCTTGTGGAGGGCGATGACCTCACTTGAGGCCAGACATCGCAGGGGAGAGGCCGCGCTTCGTCGAGCTCCCGCCAGAAGGGACCCCTAGCGATATTATCTCCAAGAGAAGAGAAGGTGCAGACGTTCCAGCTGTTGAGTCGAGCTGAGACGTGTGGTCTCAAGTCCTGGACGGCGAGGAGAGAGTATTAAGCCGCCCAGAGACAGTTTTGTGGGCTGTGACAAGCGCCCTGGTCAGACGTTGTCAGAGGGAGAAGCGCCCTCGACCAGATAATCTGTGGTAAGCCCGATTTAAGCCAGTTCATAGTGTTTGCTTGTAGTTGGTCGTGTGCCCAGCGACAGTAGCGATGTTATTTTCAAATTAGAAATGTTTTGGTATGGCAGAAAGCCTAAAATAAGAGAGTGAAGTGGGAGGAGCGCTGAGCGACGTCCGTCTTCTCTGAGCGCTGGCGGGCAACTGAAGGAGCCCGGCTCCTGAGGGAGGAGGCCCCTCCCGGCGTGAGTGAGGCTCGCCCAGCGAGGTGGCGCATGGACTCGCCCACGGGGGAGTCCACTCTCATTAAATGTAGAGGACAGATAGAGATTGGAGACAAAGATGTTGTATGATTTTTGTTTATGTGTTAAAAAGGGAAACAATTTATTGGAATGCAAATGGGTTGCAGGTTTGTCTTTGGGGAAGAAGTTGCTGAGGACTTGGAAGCCAGCACAGAGGGAGTGGTTGATGAGACTCCAAGGCAGGGGAGGAGAGGACCCCGAGCTATGAAGAAGCAGTGAGGAGGAGTGTCACGTGCTTCTGCAGAGGTGGTGAAGTGCCACAGTTATTCGAGGAAATTTATGGTGCAGCAGCCAGGAGAGCTGTGGATGACCCTAGTAGGAGTAGGGAGGCACCATAGTTGTTCAAGGAATCTTCATGGTAGCAGCCTGGAGGAGCTGCAGAGGATCCTGGTGTTTAAGCCCTGAGGAACCTGAAGTTGTCAGGGTAGTGAAATAGTTCTAACTGATCACTTGTATGGAGGTGAGAGTGTTTGTCATTAGCGTGAACGACGCAGTGAGAGGTGAGTGATCGTTTGCTATTTATGTGCCAAGAGGTGTATATTGAAGTTTAGAGTTACAGACGTAGGCAGGAGTACCTACAGATATATATGTATTCTAAGACTGATAGAATGGTCGATTGATTCGTTGTGTGGCACGGATCATTTATACTGATATATACATATGTATGTTATTGCTTTCAAATGCTGATTTGCCTTATATGTGTTTATAGGTATATATATATGTATACATTCTCTTGATGGTAGTGTAACATTATATTGTAAGACTTAATCTACTTGAGGAGGTTGATAATATTAGGTAATACCAAGAGATAGGATACCACTTAGCAAGCTGAGGATAGAGTTCTGATGGTGTTGGAGTGCAACCTGATTATAATAGTACAGAGTATAGGATTCATCATTATTATTATATGTATGCGTGTATTGTTATGTACTTCGTCCAGTAAATGTATTCAAATTTGCTGGTGTTTGCACTCGTCCCAGTGAGGCTTCCCAGGAAATAGTAAAGAAGGAGAGAGAGAGAGAGCAAGAAACAGGAACCACTGCTGTGGACAGGGTAAGACAGAAGTCTAGTAAGATAAAGGGGATTGAGGAGGTCATATTCCATAAGGAGAGAGTGGGGAGTCACAGCGGCTCGAGTGGGTGTGTGCACGTGACAACAAGGCTGCGTGTTGGAGCCGCATCCCTAAACGTGTGACGTTGAGCCCCTCTCCAAGGGCCACAAGTGCCTAGTGTGATCTCCTAGTGAAATATGAGCATTTGTCGAGTTGTGGGTTGGGTGGTCCGTCAGCGGTAACACCACCAAATCCACCATCCGCAACAGTATGGGATCACTACCACTCACAGGATGGGTATGGGATCACTACCACCCACAGGATGGGTATGGGGTCCATTAGCTACCACCCAAAGGACGGGTATGCAGGGGGGCCCACTACCACCCACAAGATGGGTATGGGGCCCGCTACCACCCGCAGGATGGGTATGGGGTTCACTACCACCTACAAGATGGGTATGGGGTCCACTACCACCCACGGGATGGGTATGGAGTCCACTACTACCCACAGAATACGAATGGGGGTTCACTACCACCTACAAGATGGGTATGGGGCCCACTACCACCGCAGGATGGGTATGGGGTCCAATACTGCCTACAAGATGGGTATGGGGTTCAATACCACCCACAGGATGAATATGGGGTCCACTGCCACTTACAAGATGGGTATGGGGTCCACTACCATCCACAATATGGGTATGGGGTCCACTACCACCCACAAGATGGATATGGAGTCCACTACCACCCACAAGATGGGTATGGGGTTCACTACCACCCACAAGATAGGTATGGGGTCCACTACAACCCACAGGTTGGGTATGGGGGTCCACTACCACCCACAGCATGGGTATGGGGTCCACTACGACCCATAAGATGGGTATGGGGTCCACTACCGCAATATAAACAATTTGAACAGACAAATATGGACTGGAGACACAGATGTACTAGCTTAAAGCTTGAGAGTTCATTAACAAAGCTGGAATATTGTAACAAAAGACTATATAGTTGTTAATATTTAGGTGAATAAATTAATGATTAATTGATAATTAACAAAGTTATCAATTTATGAAACAGATTAACAGATTTTAAGTTCCAAGTTTATACAATATTGTGAAATTGAGAGTCTATGTAGTCTCCCATGAGCGTGGAGCGCGTTTAAGTAACTGGGCTTCCACTCTTCAAACAGAATTGGTTGCCTTGCCCTCGAGCACGTATATGAATCCAAAGTTGACACGCTAATTGTAAGTGACTCCTTGTCATCCTTGACTGCCCTTAGCTCCCCAAGGTATAACTGTGACGTGCTAATATTTGAAGCTAGACACAGATATAATAAATAGTCAATGATGGAGTCAGAGTTTGTCTCCTGTGGATTCCTTCCCATATTGGTCTCCAAATGCATGATAGAACTGATGAGTTGCCAAGACTTTTGCTCGTAAAGAGGGAATTAATTACCAACTTGGACTGCCTTTGAGCAGCCTGAGGGCAGTAATATTCCGGGAACATCAACTAAATTTCGGAGACTTGAGGCAAAGTGAAATTCACACCAGTTACTCCAACTATCATCATTTTATTATGCAGGAAGTACCGCACGTGTATGGGTCATCCAATAAGGTTAGCAGACTTCTAGATGTTACCACTGCTAGGCTTAGGCTCGGCTACAAGTACCTCTGGGAGTTTGTAACATCTGCTGATGTAGATTTGACTAAATGTAAACTCTGTCAGCAGAACTATTCGCATACTTTGCGTCATTATATAATGGAATGTGAAAAAATAGCGGAATTTAGAGATAACACCATCAATAGTGTCCAAGAAATGTGAAAGTTCTTCATTCATAATGATGTGCTGCCCAAAATCTAAGCAAAGTATCCAAAATTTGCTTACTGTAAATAATGCGTGCACATGACAAGGGATACCTGATCAACCAGGCAGTGACTCATACGTCAGGCTGCGAGCAGCCGCGTCTAACAGCCTAGTTGATCAGTCCAGCAACCAGGAGGCCTGGTCGACGACCGGGCCGCGGGGACGCTAAGCCCCGGAAGCATCTCAAGGTAACCTCAAGGTAAGGTAATGACTGTAAAGCTGCCGCCCAGTTGGGTGGGTGTGCAGCAAGACTAGTAACTGTGCGACTCATCATAGATGTAAAGTGCCTTGTATAGTAACTTGTGAGCCTCTTGTTGAATCACTTGTGACACAAAAGATTATTGATGTGTGTATTTGTGTGGGTGATTAAATATGTATGTGTATGTATATATGTATACGTATATATGTACATGTATGTATGAGTACGTGTACATGTATATATAACATTAATTATTTTGTAACTACAGTCAAAAGATTATTATTTGCTTAGCAAAACGAACTAGAGGGTTCAGTTCCTGAACCGATTATGTGCCTCTGTAATCCTTTACACCACCGCCCACGGGTTGGGTATGGGGGTGTATAATAAAGAAAGAAATTGAATAATGTAGTAACATAAATTGGTAAATCATAAATATTGTAAGTTAAGAATCTGATGCATGTGTGTGTGTGTGTGTCTGTGTGTGCGTGTGCGTGTGTGCGTGCGTGTGTGTGTGTGTGTGGGATACTCTTGGTAAGCGAGAGTAACATTAGACGTTCTGCGGTCAACGTGGGGGGTAGGAGAGTCAAACCCACCCTCCAACATCTGGGCATAGTACCAGTAGACTCCACAACAACACTCCCCCCAGCCTCCAGCTGATGCTTGTAGATGTCTCATCTAACCTCACTTATGTCACACATTAACCTACAGTTTCTGTGATATTTAAACTCCTCATCAGAGTGGCGTCTCACCAATATAAACTGTATTGGATTTTGTCCCAAAATAGCAATATGCTGACTGGACGTGTCCGCCTCTGAACTGTCAATCAACTGGTGTACAGATTCCTGAGCCTACTGGGCTCTATCATATCTACATTTGAAACTGTGTATGGAGTCAGCCTCCACCACATCACTGCCTAATGCATTACATCCATTAACTACTCTGACACTGAAAAAAGTTCCTTCTAACGTCCCTGTAGTTCATGTGGGTACTCAGTTTCCACCTGTGTCCCCTTGTTCGCGTACCACCAGTGTTGAATAGTTTATCATTTAACTAGTTAACGTGTATGTATGTATGTATGTATGTATGTATGTATGTATGTATGTATGTATGTATGTATGTATGTATGTATGTATGTATGTATGTATGTATGCATGTATGTGTGTGTGTATGTATTCCCAATCACGTTAAAGACTGCCCCTCTATCGTCCAGTTTAAGAGAAAACAAGTACTACATAATCAACTCCTTGTAACGGGACGTATATGTATGTATGTACTCACCTAGTTGTGTTTATGGGGGTTGAGCTCTGGCTCTTTGGTTCCGCCTCTCAACTGTCAATCAACTGGTGTACAGATTCCTGACCCTATTGGGCTCTATCATATCTACATTTGAAACTGTGTCTGGAGTCACCCTCCACCATATCACTGTATGTATATATGTATGTATGTATGTATGTATGTATGTATGTATGTATGTATGTATGTATGTATGTATGTATGTATGTATGTATGTATGTATGTATGTGTTACGACCCTGGATTCCTCAATTGGAAACCAGAGGTCAAATTTGAGCTAAATAAACTACCTTGTAGTACTTGACACGCTTGCCGGCGTGTAGTTGTTCGTATCTTCCCTGCCAGACGTAAGACAATTCTTGTTGCTCACAAAGCATTCAGACTCTTGAGCTTGTTGTGGATTAAGTAACATTGTTATAAGATTAACTATCCTTAGAACGAGTAAAGTAACAATATGAGGTATAGGGGAAGATGTTTTAATGTTTATAGCTGCACGATCAGTTAGGCTCTCCCCGGCACCACAAAATGCGGGAGCCTGATCGGGTGGCTGCAAGCCTCCTTCTTTGTTAGGCGTTCGAGGTGACAACAGCTGGACTCTGGCTCGGCGTCTCTCTCTCTCCCCTTCTACCCGTCCTCTTACTTATTTCCTTTACCTTAAGTTAAGTTGTATTTATTGTACTTGTAAGTGTGCCTACTCTGGAAGTTGCAGATTGGTGTAGACCTGTGGTAGTAGTTGCCAGTGTTTTGGGTACCCCTAGTGTAGGGTTTGTTGTGTTGTGTGAGGTACCACGTGGGCGCTACCCTAAGCTACCCAAGTTTCAAGTGTTTCACCAGTAGTACTTTACCCTAGCTTGTGTTCAGTGTAAAACCTTGTATCCTGCTTAAGTGGACCAAGGCTTTTAACGTAAGATAGTGTGGTAAAGTTATTATAATTATTGTTTTTGGTGTGAATGTATATGGGGGGTTGTTAAGGGGTTAATAAATAAGTAAGTGAAGCCAGAGTATCAATTCTTCCTGTGTAGGAGATCTTAGATCATTCCCTAGACTGACCTTGTGGTGTAGCCAAGTAGTCAGCACTGCTTATAGTTTATTTGGGGGCCGGGCCTTTTAGATCTCCCTGCTTGATACTCTTAATACCTACTATTGCCCCTATATCCATATAATACTAGGGCCCCCCCATAGTACAGCCCACATTTTTTATAACAATGTATGTATGTATGTATGTATGTATGTATGTATGTATGTATGTATGTATGTATGTATGTATGTATGTATGTATGTATTGCTATGGTGCCCTCTCCTATCTCTTTCGTTTGCCTGCTTTAAGAGTCATATCAACTCTCCCTACTGTTTCTCTGAGGTACAGGGAAGTCTGTTGGTATATGTGGCGACCAGTCCAGCTGCCAGTTAAGGGAGAAGGTTACATTATAAGTTGTAAGGGAAAATTGGCACCCTGATATAAATGAAAGGGTATCCCCTACTGCATATATGACGTTTTGGAATGGACGCTAGCCGTGTGCAGATTGGGTGGCTTGGGTCACGGGCGACCAATCAGTGCCCACCGTGACGTCACCGAGTGCCCCGGGCGGCGCCAACGTCAGAGTTGACCTGACAGTCGAGGCGAGAGGACGCACCTCGGTCAGCTCTCAAGGATTCGAGGCTTTACAAGCCTTTCTCGATGGATTAGAGCTAGCCATCGCAGCCCACCTTATATATTGGAGACCCTGCGCTTCCGGGAAGCATAAAGGAGCCAAGTTGATTGAGCAGAGAAGTGCCAAACTTGGAAAATATTCGGCAACGACGCTTGGCGGCGACGCTGGACGTTGAGGATCTGGAAGGTGTGGCGGGCAGGCCTAGCTGTGACTGGGTCACATCCACTGAGGGTTTTGGAGGGACGACACCGTTCCTAGGACATGGAGCAACGCCTTGTGGAAGGGACGAGTGTGTGATTATAGTGATTAGCTCAGCGCCCATTGGTGAACCAGGATTGGGATAGCTGAATCTCAGGGATTGAAACGGCGACGACGCGAAGGCTTCACGACACCTGAGGACCTGTGGAACGTTCCTGGATCGTGAAGGACCGACTCAGGAAGCGTGGGAACCTCACACCATCGAGGGACAGGCGTCGTGAGCCAGGAATGTAAAGGTAGATCATTTTCCCTCCCATTACCCCTTTGTGTGAGTAGGCTAGATAGGCCACAATATTTACTTATGTATGTGGTAATATGACATTCTACTACTTTAGTAGTAGAATAGGCTGCAGGGCAGCTTATGTCCAGGACTGTCAGAGAGGACAGTGTGTGTGGACGGCAGGACAGTGAAGAAGAGGTTCCGACGTGGTGAAGAGGCCCTTTTGTGAGAGTGTGTGACTCCTGTCTTTTCTACCCAGTTGAAGGAGTGTTGGAGGTCGTGGAAGAAGAGTTGCTGACGATCTCCAGATTTATTATCCTTATTTTCATATTCATGTACTGCTTGTGATTGTATGTGTGATCATGTAATTGGTGTCAGTAAATTCACACATTTTATCATTGTGTTTAAGTGGCCTCCATTATAATATTTCTCTATGAGCATACACGAAGGTCATCATAGTACCACCTAGGGAACACCACGTTCTCTATGGAAGTTCTTATTGCCTGGAGAGTGGTAAAACAGCACAGACTTATATAAAAGTGTACCCTTAGCCATCCGATCAGTACTAGTGCCTGAATGGTGGCAACAAGTAACGTGGTGGCTAGAGAGAGGTAAAGCCACACGGACCTTCATGGGAGAGTACCCTGGGCCGACAGTCCAATAGTAGATCTTGGGAGTAGCAACACTCTGGCAACAAACAATATATAATACGCCCACTGAACTGCATCGCTGGGGTGCAGACATAATAACCCAGCTGGCGACCTTGTTAAGAAGAAGATAGAGAAGACAGGCGGGAAAGGAGTTCCTGCAACCTTTTTGTCTGGCAGGCAAGACTCAGGGCGGTTATTGTTATAAGGTAAGCCTGAGTCTTCCTTTACTCCTCCACGGGTCTAGGCCGGAACTGTTAACAGCAGTTTCCCCGTGTTTGACTGAAGGGCTTCCAGGGTGAGTCAGTGGCACCCCTTCAGTGGTGGAAGCAAAGACCTGCTGAGGTTGGCATTGCTGGTCCTCTCCTGTGGGACCAAGGAGACTCCGGTGAATCCCGGGAGTCGGAGGGGCTGAGTATTCAGCCTTTCGAGCCCCTAGCAGCCGAGTGCTAGCAGAGCCCCGGCCCACCCCCAGTGACAGTGTGTATGATTGTATGTATGTATGTATGTACTCACCTAATTGTACTCACCTAATTGTGCTTGCGGGGGTTGAGCTTCGGCTCTTTGGTCCCGCCTCTCAACCGTCAATCAACTGGTGTACAGGTTCCTGAGCCTACTGGGCTCTATCATATCTACATTTGAAACTGTGTATGGAGTCAGCCTCCACCACATCACTTCCTAGTGCATTCCATTTATTAACTACTCTGACACTGAAAAAATTCTTTCTAACGTCTCTGTGGCTCATTTGGGTACTAAGTTTCCACCTGTGTCCCCTTGTTCGTGTCCCACCCTTTGCTGAAGAGTTTGTCTTTGTCCACCCTGTCAATTCCCCCGAGAATTTTGTAGGTGGTTATCATGTCTCCCTTTACTCCTCTGTTTTCCAGGGATGTGAGGTTCAGCTCCTTTAGCCTTTCCTCGTAGCTCATTCCTCTCAGTTCTGGGACGAGCCTGGTGGCATACCGCTGACTCTTCTCTAGCTTTGTCTTGTGTTTAACTAGGTATGGACTCCAGGCTGGAGCTGCATGCTCAACTAGGTATGGACTCCAGGCTGGAGCTGCATGCTCAACTAGGTATGGACTCCAGGCTGGAGCTGCATATTCCAGGATTGGTCTTACATAAGTGGTATACAGTGTTCTGAAAGATTCCTTATACAAGTTTCTAAAGACAGTTCTTATGTTGGCCATTCTAGCATATGCTGCTGATGATATTCTTTTGATGTGGGCCTCTGGGGACAGGTTCAATGTGATATCTACCCCAGATCTTTCTCTCTATTTGACTCTTGCAGGATTTTACCTCCCAGATGATACCTTGTGTTCAGCCGCCTGCTCCCTTTGCCTAATTTCATCACCTTACACTTTCCTGAGTTGAACTTTAGCAGCCATTTTCTAGACCATTACTTCAGTTTATCCAGGTCATCCTGTAGTCTCTGTCTGTCTTCATCCGTCTTGATTCTTCTCATAATTTTTGCATCATCAGCAAACATTGAGAGGAATGAGTCTATACCCTCCGGAAGATCATTTACTTATAATAGAAACAGGATGGGTCCAAGTACTGAGCCCTGTGGAACTCCGCTGGTGACATCTCGCCACTCTGATGTCTCCCCCCTCACCGTTACTCGCTGTTTCCTGTTGCTTAAGAACTCCTTTATCCACTGGAGCACCTTCCCTTTTACTCCTGCCTGTTGCTCCAACTTTTTTAACAGCCTTTTATGGGGTACTGTGTCAAAGGCTTTCTGGCAGTCCAGGAAAATGCAGTCGGCCCACCCTTCTCTTTCCTGCCTAATTTTTGTTACCTGGTCATAAAAATCTATTAAACCTGTGAGGCACGATTTACCATCCCTGAACCCATGTTGGTGGTGCGTTACAGAGTTATTTCCCTCCAGGTGCTCTACGAGCCTTTTCCTCACGATCTTCTCCATCACCTTGCATGGTATACAAGTTAAGGGAACTGGCCTGTAGTTCAGTGCCTCTTGCCTGTCACCCTTCTTGTATATTGGGACCATGTTAGCTGTCTTCCAACTTTCTGGTAAGTCTCCTGTTTCCAGTGACCTGTTATACACCATAGAGAGTGGCACACTTAGTGCTTCTGCACCTTCCTTTAGTATCCATGGTGAGGTTCTGTCAGGCTCAACAGCCTTTGTCACATCCAGCTCCAGCAGATACTTTTTGACTTCATCACTGGTGAGGTCAAATTCCTCCAAGGTTGCTTGGTTTGCCGCCTCCCCATTTAGTGCAGAGGCTTCTCCTTGTTCTATTGTGAAGACCTCCTGGAATCTCTTGTTGAGTTCTTCACACACCTACTTGTCATTCTCTGTGTATCTGTTCTCCCCTTTTTGCAGCTTCAACACTTGTTCCTTCACTGCTGTTTTCCTCCTGATGTGGCTGTGGAGCAGCTTTGGTTGGGTCTTGGCTTTACTCGCGATGTCATTTTCAAACTGTCTCTCTGCTTCCCTCCGCACTCTGAGGTACTCATTTCTGGCCTTCTGGTATCTCTCCCTGCTCTCTGGTGTTTTATTATTTCTGTAGTTTCTCCATGTTCTTTTACTCAGTTGCTTCGCTACCTTGCATTCCTGGTTGAACCATAGGTTTTTCTGTTTTTCGTTTTTCGCCTTTTAGATGGGGATAAACCTGTCTGCAGCTTCCTGGCCCTTCTGGGTGACAAAATCCATCATGACCTGCCCATTCTTGTATCTAAGTTCTGTTTCCCATGGTATTCCCCTGAGGAAGTTCCTCATCTCGTCATATTTTTCTCTTCGGTAATTCAGTCTTTTTCCCTCCGATCCCATCCTTGGATAGGTTATCCTTACCTCCACCAAGTACTCAAAGGTCAGTACACTGTGGTCACTCATTCCTATGGGGGCTTCAACTTTGATTTCCCTTATTTCTGACTCATTCAGGGTGAATATCAAGTCGAGTCAAGCTGGTTCATCATTGCCTCTCACTCTTGTGGGTTCCTTGACATGCTGACTCAGAAAATTCCTTGTTGCCACTTCCAAGATTTTCGCTCTCCACGTATCTGCACCTCCATGTGGGTCCCCATTCTCCCAGTCTATCTTTCCATGGTTGAAATCGCTCATGATTAAGAGTCTTGAGCCATTCCTGCAGGCAGCTGAAGCTGCTCTCTCTATTATATTAATAGTTGCCATGTTGTTCCTATGAAACTCCTGTCT
This sequence comes from Procambarus virginalis, assembly GCA_020271785.1. Lineage (NCBI taxonomy): Eukaryota > Metazoa > Arthropoda > Malacostraca > Decapoda > Cambaridae > Procambarus > Procambarus virginalis. Next base: position 35,189 of record WNGS01122183.1, read on the forward strand.
AGGTCTTCTGTCATTTAGGGGAGGGTTGTAAATGACTGCCACTATTATCATAGGTCCACCCATGGTTATAGTTCCTGTTATGTAATCTCTGAATCCGTCACAGCCCGGAATTTCCATCGCATCAAAACTCCAGTCCTTCCACTCCAGCAAGGCCACTCCTCCACCTCCTCTTCCTTCCCTCTCTTTCCTTACTATATAGTAGTCCTTTGGAAACACAGCATCTGTTATGACTCCTGACAATTTTGTTTCCGTTAGTCCTATTACATTAGGGTTTTCTTCTTGTGCCTTTTCTGTCAGTTCACTTGCTTTATTGGTAATCGCATCAATATTTGAGTACATTTCCTTGAAGCTCACTTTCTTATATCCAATTTCACCCTCACTCCCCACAAGTGCAGGAAGTTGTTCCATGGTCATTGCTACTTGGGTAGGCTCATCCTCCAGTAAGGTAGTTGCCAGGGGTTCAGGGGGAGGTGGAGTGGGCGATGGAGGGCTTAGGTCTTCCTCAGGCCTGCATGGGGCAGGAAGTATGTATGTATGTATGTATGTATGTATGTATGTATGTATGTATGTATGTATGTATGTATGTATGTATGTATGTATGTATGTATGTATGCATGCATGTATGTATGTATGTATGTACTTACCTAATTGTGCTTGCGGGGGTTGAGCTCTGGCTCTTCGGTCCCGGTTTTCAACAGTCAATCAACTGATGTACAGATTTCTGAGCCTACTATGCTCTGTGATATCTACATTTGAAACTGTGTATGGAGTCAGCTTCCACCACATCACTTCCTAGTGCATTCCATTTACTAACTACTCTAACACTCAAAAAGTTCTTTCTAATGTCTCTGTGGCTCATTTGGGTACTCAGCTTCCACCTGTGTCCCTTTGTGCGTGAGCCACCTTTGTTAAATAATCAATCCTTGTCCACCCTGTCAATTCCCCTGAAAATTTTGTATGTGGTGATCATGTCTCCCCTAGCTCTTCTGTCTTCCAGCGACGTGAGGTGCAGGTCACGTAGTCTGTCCTCATAACTCATGCCTCTTAGTTCTGGGACTAATCTAGTGCCATACTGTAACAAAGTAGGTTTGTTGTAGGGAATTAATCAGTATAGATTCTCAAAGACATGGGGACCGCGTAGTTTTGAAAGTTTGGAGTCAGACGGTAGTCGACCTGACTCGAGCAGAGAAAGGTCATCCCTCTAGGGATTAGCGGTTAACATTACAAAATGACCGTCGCCTTTGTCTTAAAGCAACATTTAATGAATTATTTAATAAAATTCGGTAATTTAGAGAAATTCAAGTTTTCATTCAAATTGTAGTCAATAATATACCTATTCAAGGATCAAGAGCATTCTCAACTGTCGGAATAATGAGTAAGTCACCGTCAGTGACGTCAATCAGAGAGGACTAGCCTCTGATGCGGATGAATCTTGAAGACCGTGGGTCAAGGATCACCAAGCCCTCCATATTTAGTAATTCACAAAGTTCAAATAGCCTTATTGTAATTGAAAATAGCCTTTCCCTAAGATGCCTGTACGATTACCATCAGTTTATAAGAGTTCAACCATCTGTGTTGCTCAGTACAACAGAGATTAGTTGATTAATTTAAACCCTACTTAGTAAACTAGTAACCTGGCGGATTGATACTCCCTAGCTCTCGATAGTGGTGAGGGAGCTAGGTAGACAGTGTGGACTAGGCAGCGACTGGGGGAGGGCAACCATCTTCACCTCTCCAAAAGATCAGTACTTCATCAGCTGGTCGTATAAGACAAGGTACAGTTGCTAAAGAGTTCAATCATCACAAGGCGCAGTGTGGTCATAATGCGACCCAAATGTCTTAAGGCCAGAACGACTCCACTTCACGGTCATGATATCGGAAGAAGTTTAAGTCACCGTCAGTGACTTAAACCTTCACCTTCAGGACTTTAAAGGTCCTGAAGGACGTAACTGGCCTCAAACCCGCTGACATTAGTCAGGAAGGTGAAGATATCGTGCTCTACTTTTTATGTGAAGAGAAGCTAGAAAAACTCCTCATTAACGATGCCTTTCTTTGCAAAGAGCACTACCTACATCCGCACTTCCCACGTCAGTTCCTGGCCGGAAGAGCTGTTTTTACCAGCAGGACTAGCAGGTGGATCGCTGAGCGACCTCAACATCATATCATAAACAATATCGAGGACGAAAATCCAAACTTGTCGGTATTCAACCTAGAGTTCTGCAACACCGACAAAACATCAATGAAGATTACGTTCACCACCATAGCTGCGGCCACCCAGGCTGCCACACAAGGATTCTACTGCTTCGGCCTAAAAATACCACCCCACCAAATAAAAAAAAGGAACGATACCATGAGATCCAGCAGTGCTTTAAGTGCTACGAGCTCTCCCACCCGACCAACAAATGTCAGCACCCTGTCCAGAGGTGCAGCCTATGCGCACTGGACCATCACTACTCCATTTGCAAGGCAACAGTCCATCGCTGCTTGCTCTGTGATGGCAATCACCCCGCAATTTCCTACCGCTGCCCCCGCAGACAGGAACGCATCAAGGCCCCTGTTGAAGCCAAGAGAAACAACCCTTCTACCTCCTCGACCAGAGCCCCAAGCGTTCAACCCACCACCTTAGCTCTCACTAATCGACCAGAAGACTTTCCGGTCTTACCATCATGTGGCTCTTCCCAGCAGGCGACACAGCCTTCTCATTGGGGACCCAAGGTCCCACAGGCTCCTTCACAGCCCCCTGCATCACGTGCAGGCATTATCCCTGGTCTTCTTAAACTAGCAGAAAGGCTTGCAGGACCTGACAACCAGCGCTTTGTTAGTGAACTGAACGCATTATACATAGACAATGGCCTGGCCTCCATCATAGCCACTAGCGTAAATCTCACTGCCTCCTCTACCATTCCGGATACTACCACCAGGTCGACCGTGCGGTCAACTTCAACACGGACTCCTGAACCGCCCATGACCCGGGCGACAAAAACAGAGGTAATTCCTTTTCCAGCTCCCAACACTCCTACCATCACAGTCTCGGCAGCCGCGCTAGCAGACGTGCTGTCTACAAACGATAACAGCACCACCAGCGCTCCTGAAATAGCTACAACCACCAATCAACGACACCTAAGCCTACCTAAGGCTGCGAGGTGAAAGACAAAAACACCCACTACGGAAGTTACGGACTCCTCAGACGAGGAAATCATAGTAGGAGCTCCAGCGCCGTATCACAAATACGACACATACACGGTTCAAGACTTCCTCATGGAGGCCACGTCACCAAACTCCAACGACAGCACTACTCAGCCAAAGTCGCAGGCAAAGAAAAAACGGAAAACCTAGAGGTCGACACTAATCACACCAGCTCCATAACTGGTATAGCCAGCCCCCCAGGCTGAAAACCAGCATGAAGACCCCCATCCATCGCCAGATCTTTAGTATCAGCTACTGGTACAGATAATGGCTCCAAAGAGCCTCTACGGGCTCACCATAGCCCGTGCTACTGGAACTTATTGTTCTGAGTAGCGAATCTTAAACAACAACAACAGCTAAGAGTTGTTATAGGTGAATAGTCCATTTCATGCCTCAATAGGAAGTGTTCAGTTAGGGAGTGATTTTATTTAGTTTTTGTTTAGGTTTTGCATAAATAAATAATGAGATTGTTTTGGGTATTTTATTGTTCTCCATGAATAAGTTTGCATGTTCTTGTCACGTGGTCTCCACAAGTCAGAGTTATTTTGGGTCGCAAGCCAAGCAAAGTAAGATCTAATATATATCCCCTTGTTTTTTGTAAATCCCACACTGAACGTAGGCTCATCCCTCGTTTTCGAAGTAATTTGGGGATCAAGCCCTCAAGGCTTTAATGATTGATTAATCGGTCCAGACCCCGATTAATTGACGCTTCAGGTTAATGGTCTGGTGGTGGCAGCAGAAGGAGATCCTTGAGATTGCTAAGAGCCTAGTACGACGTCACGGGGGCTGTAAAATCTTAGCCGATCGAGCGGCTAAGACCACGTGGCGTGGGATTCGGCTGGAGTAACTCTGGGATCCCTTGGTATTAAGTTAAAATAAATATAATACGGGCGGGTGAAGGACGGAGGTAGAGCTGATAACCCTCCCCCCCCCCCCCGTGTTACAATGGTGCACAGCAGTGGTTTCACCAATTTTGTTAGAAATTGATGAAATCTCATGCACCTAGCCATTCGGACACGTGTGTAGGTGTTAGGGAGGCTGTTAGGGAGGGAGGTGTTAGGGCCCACAAACCAGGATTAGCGGTTCACCTCACAACAGTACGATTGAGTGGAGTTGGCGAATTTTGTTATTTGAAGGCTGTTAAGGTTTATTGGGTAAGGAGACCACTCCGAATTGATTGGACTGGGTACCTTACTCGACCCATTGCAATTGATTCAGAGGTGTTGGGAGCCACCCTACTCTCAACAGCAGTTCCTTGTGGGCTGTCTGGGTGGATTTATCTGTGGGACGCCAGGAGATTTATCCGAGGGCGTTGTTAGACGACCCAAAATGCTAGGAAAAACGGTAAATTCGTGAATGTGGTTGCAGCTGCTGAGGGATGGATACTACCTAGCACCGATTCAACGACTATGTGATCGCACACTTAGTGGAGGTTGAGTCGTTTCTAGTCTAATTGTTGCCGAAAGCAGCGTGCCGTTCTGTTAGAATCTAGGCGGTCGCGACCTCTAGGCCAGGCGCGGTACGAGCGTTTATAGGATTAAGGTGAGTTACTCTAATTAAGTATAGTTAAATTAATATAACGTATTTCCCTCATATATGTGTTTTTCTAGATGTTAAAGATTCCCCCTAAATTCAATCCCCCTGTGTTATAAATTTCCCGAGTGTTAAGTGTTCTTCCCTGATAATTAGGCAAAGTCCGTAAAATTTATTATTTCATTCCCAATTGAAATTAGCCTAAGTCAGAGGAGTGTTTTCTAGAGAATAGTTAATCTTCTGGATTTAGTACTTCATGTCGGTCACTATCAGTACAGTGAGTGAGTTATGTTGTTAAGTGATAGTGATTTTTGCTGTAAATGTTTGACCGATTTCGCTGAAAAATTTCTAAGTGTATTTTGGGGTAGAATTTCGGCTAAGTCCACGTTGGAAAGTTCATTAACTTTGATTAATTCGTATTCGCGGATCACGGGTATGATACGGGAGTCATTAGAATTCCCTAGTCGACGCGAGTAATATTTGTCTAGATTTACCATTAGGGCAGTAGAATTTACATTTTTTTTAGACTTAAGACAATTTTGTGGGAAAACTTAGGTGGGAAAATTCTAAGTCCAGCTTGGGCTAGAATCTGACATTTTTGTGAAAATTCGAATTTTCATGTCTTGTGTGTGTTCCAGGGTCAATATTACTTTCTAGTGTGCGCAAGGGACGTAATTCTGATCTTAAGCATCAGGCAGTGATAATTAAATTTTTGCCGGATTAAGTGATTTTTTCGAGAAAATCGTGCTGGGAATTTTTCAGTGTCCAGTCGTGAGTAAACAAAGTTTTTCGGTGAAAATTCCATTTAATTAGACAGATGCATGTTCTGGGTGTCTGTATTATTCGCTAGAGCGGGTTATTAATGTAAAACTTCTTATTTTACTTCAGATAAACAAATTTGATTTTTAAGCGTTTAAGCGAAAAAATCGCGGGACTTGTGTGTTAGCGCTGTTGAACCCGCTCCTTCATTAATCAGTGGCCACGCTGTTCACTTCAAGTACATCTAGTGTACGAGTACAGTAAATTATCTTCAGTAGTCCATCACGAGTACAGCGCGATAATTACTTTATTCTTTTTAATTGTTTTTATAAAAATAAGATTCATTAATTTTTTTTTTTGGGAAGTACACAAATCAGTTTTCTGTTAAAGAACCGCGGATTATTTCACGATCGGACACAAGTGCACGGCAGGCGCCTTCATTCATTAGTTTCACTTCAGCGATTCTCTCGAATAATCGTCATATTCCTATTTTTTTGAATTTAGATAGTTTTTCTTTCAAAAGAGGGCTGTCAATTTTGTGTTATTTGTTTAAAGCTCGGTTGTAATGAGAATCTAGATCGTGTGTGAGGTAAATGGTAGTAACGAGAGGCATGGCGCACCGGGAATTACAGGGAATGTTTAACCCAGACAGGGATCAGTCAGTAGGGACCATGGGGGATGCATGTTTAGAGGAGGGCACCCCTTCCCATACAACAGGGGATATGGTGGACCGCTCAGGTAGCCGAGCTGACGTTAGAGGTGGATACAGTGGGGCTGAGGCGACGGGGCCACGTGTTCTGAGTATGACTGGAGAGTCTAGGATATCCTCACGTTCCAGTACTGACACGGTGTTAGATATAAGTGGGGATTAGAGGATTCGTCCTATGAGTTGGGGGGGGGGTGCCGTCTTGTGTTCCCCCACCTACAACATCGACGCCATTCCAACAGGGGTTACAGGGTGCTGGACAGGGGACATCAGTTAGCGTGGTATGACATCCCGCTCCGTTAAGTAGGGAACATGAGCAGCAACCTGTTCAATTAGAACATGAACCACACCCACAGCAGGAACTACCTCAAGTAACACCACTACCACAACATCCACCTATACCTCACCCATCACTACAACACCAACCCCAACATACCTAACCCCAACCTCAACCCCAACCCCAACCTCAACCTCAACCCCAACCCCAACCTCAACTCCTATACCAACCCAACCCACCCAACCTCAACCACAACCCCAACCTCAACTCCTATACCAACCCAACCCACCCAACCTCAACCTCAACCCCAACCTCAACTCCTATACCAACCTCAACCCCAAGCCCAGACCACCCAACCTCAACCTTAACTCCTATTCCAATCCCAACCTCACGCCTATCCCAACCTCAAATCCTATACCAACCCCAACGTCATGTCCTATCCCAACCCAAACCCCAACTTCTATACCAACCCCAACCTCATGCCCTACCCCAACCTCTAGCCACCCAAACCCCAACTTCAACCCCTACCCCAACCCCAACCTCAACCCCCTACCCCAACCCCAACCTCAACCCCTACTCCAACCCCAGACCACCCAATACCCACTCCAACCTTCCAATACCTACCCCAACCCCAACCCAAGCCACCCACACCCAACCCCAACCCCAAGCCACCCACACCCAACCCCAACCCCAACTCCTATATCAACCTCAACCCCAACCCAGACCACCTAATACCTACTCCAACCCCAGGCCACTCACACCATACCCCAACCTCAGACAACCCAACCCCAACCTCAACCCCAGACCTCCCAATACCTACCCCAACCCTAGGCCACCCACACCATATCCCAACCTCAACCCCTACTCCAACCCCAGACCACCCAATACCTACGCCAACCCCAGGCCACCCACACCATACCCCAACCCCAGAACACCCAATACCTACCCCAACCCCGAGCCACCTACAACCAACCCCAACCTCAACTCCTATACCAAGCCGCAACCCGTTTTCGCACTTGCTTACAGTCAATATTGGCTTATTTAATAAGTGCATATGTGACATACTAATTGATTGTGAATATTTTAGTTTACCTTGAAAAGCTTCATAGAAAACACCGGCCTCACCTAACCTTCTTAGTATGTTAAGATAAGCATCTTATTGCTTATTATTTACAATTATTACTTAACCAATCAACGGTATAGGTTAAGTAATAATGATAATTAAGAAGCAATAAGATGCTTATCTTAACATACTAAGAAGGTTAGGTGAGGTCGGAGTTTTCTAGGAAGCTTTTCAAGGTAAACTAAAATATTTAAAATCATTTAGTATGTCACATATGCACTTATTAAATAAGCCAATATTGACTATAAGCAAGTGCGAGAATGGGTTGCAAGCCCAGGGCACCCAATCCCAACCTTAACCCCAACCCCAAACCACCCAACCTCAACACCTACCCCAACCCCAGAACACCCAATACCTTTCCCAACTGTTACGAACCTTCCCTCCTATGGAGGTTAGTTCAATTATAAAATGTTGGACACAGTGGAGAGTGTTTATTAGAATAAATCCACAGCTGAGATCAGAGAGGCCGCGAGTCACCAGTAATACTCCGCCCAGTAAAGTAGTGCCTTCTCAGCTGGAGATTGTTAGAAATAATGTGAGCTGGAATAGCCTAACTATGCAAGGGAAAAATAGACTCAATAAAAAAGCACGATGATGCAAGAGAGGTGGACGCCATCTTGACTGAAGGGGGAGGTGCATCGCTGCCGACCGATCCTGCTATTTGAGGGGTTTTCTCTGGCCGTACAGTCAGATAAGCCTATCCTTGTATATAAACAGGGTTTCAAAATAGGGTATTACAGAATTTGGAGAGGTTTTATAAGAGTCCAGGTTTCCTAGAGGTTTAAATATATGTGTCATTGGATGATAGCAGCTGTGGCTGAGTGCACGGTTCCAGGTTTGGGATGGTGAGCCGTGTGGTGGCCAGAGCCACTTGAGGTTATAATACTAATACATAGTGATTTTATGTTGTGAGGAAATCGCCTTGTTGTGTGTATTCATGTGTGACTTATTCGTATAAATTTGTGACTTTGTACTAGGCTGTTTTCTTTGCTTCTTGATTTACCCCTAGACAACATTTTAAGGTCCACCGCCACCAAATTTTTGACAGGTCTCTATGACAACAAAATCATGTCACTACTGATGACAAAAATAAGACACAGGCCGTGATACAATTGGGTAGCCTGTCCGAGAGCACCTCACATATTGAGCAGCCTGATCGAAAGCCTAATAAATGTGGATAGCCTGTAGGTGTAACCTGACATAAAAATTGTGTAGCTTATTTATTCACTTTAACTCGTGTAAAAATTTAGAATATTTTTAATATTGGTATAATGTGAATATATACTTTATTACTTATTTATGTACATTTTATTAATCTTTATGAAAAGTGTTTTAATAAATTTTTGTGTGTGTTCTCGAGTGCAAAAAATTTACGAGTTGACAGGGCAGTCAAGTGAACTAAGCACTGTCCTTATCAGTTTTCCAAACAAATTCTCAGCCTTAAAAGAGAAGGGTGGTGCAGAATCATAAATTTTGTGTTGGAGTCTGCTGTATCTTAGCACACTAAACATGGATTTGGTAGCACAACAAATTGTCTACAATCCTAGTGTTGAGGGTTTGAAAGCGGCAAAAAAGTCTATCCTAGTGGCTGTTGGCAAGCACTATGGACTATTATTGCACATGGGAATGGTGAAGACGGAACTGCTAAGAGAAATAATGATACAGTGGGTAGATGAGCAAATTCTCCCACAGGAAATATTAAAGCAGTCCCCGTCCACCAGTGGTGCAAATATTGTAACTACAGGAAAGGCGGAGACTCAGTTGCAGTGGCAGGCAAAATTAAAACTAAAGAAGTTGTAGTTTGAGGCATGTGGTGTCTGTGTATAGCTGAGATAGTATTGGTTGTAAGGTTGATGTAAAGTCATTCCTGGTTACTGACTTTAATACTTAAATAACTACATGATAGAGTAGCTCCCAAGCTGGTAGCGTCCTGTATGCTGTTTACCTCTTCTAGTGGCGTCCAGCCGCCGCACATAGAAAACGGATGGTACCATTTTCTGTGAACATGACATCCCTCCTTTTCTTTAAAAAGAATGAATACAGGATGTCTACCATGCTTGTAGCACAAAGCAAAGTTATTGACACAAAGTAAGTTATTAACATATCAAGAGATATTGTGTATATTTAACATTAATTAAACACACAAAGAATTTAAACAATCTTTACCACAAAGGATTTCAATGTTAAAAATACATATGCAATGTTAAACAAACATGAAAGAAACTGTAATACAAAGTTACAAAATATTGAATGAGAGATCTGCATTATTCAAACAATATTAAATTTAGTTCAGCATAACAAGTAAATACTTTGCATTACAAAGGAACACAATTAATCATCATATCGTGTAGGGCGTTTAACATGACGTTTTGGACGAGAGTCCTTAAATAGAAAAATATCCCTCGATGAATTGTTTATCGAGTTATAACTCATTTTTCTTTTTCTTTTGCACGACTTTGCACTTCATCATTTTCTACACTATTTGGAATCACTTTGAAATAAGCCATATTACGTGTTATACTATGATCTCTATTACTCGCTGTTACCATAGTTCCTTTTACACTAATCACTTTATATGGTTTTGTATCATACGGCATATCTAGCTTTCCCTCTTTTTTCTTTTTAACGAGAACAGTATCTCCAACCTTTATGAATTGTTCCTTTGCACGTTGATCATGAGCAATTTTCATTTTGCCCTTGGCTAGTGCATCCTTCTGAGCGAGACGTTTATCCGTTACTTGGCTGGCATGACAGGTAGTGCGATTCTCATAGGACGTCCAAATAAAAGTTCGCCAGGCGACTTGCCCAGTGTTCCATGCGGTGTTGCACGGTAGTTCCTGAGAAAAGCATACATAGCTTGTTTCCAGGATCGTCCTTCGGCATGAGCACAGCGTACAGCTTTCATGAGAGGTTGCATGAATCTCTCGACTTCTCCATTTGCTTGTGGATGTAGTGGCATCACACGGCGGTGTTTGAATCCAATATGCTCAGCAAAGTTGACAAAGTCTTGTCCATTAAATGGCGGTCCATTGTCCGTCTTGACAACTTCAGGAATGCCAAAGTTTGAAAAGATCTTGTCGAGTTTCGGGATGACAGCCTTTGCAGATGTGGAAGTGATGATTTCTACTTCTGGATAACGTGAGTGATCATCAATGACTACCATCAAGTACTCTCCAGTTGGTAGCGGTCCACAGAAATCCATCGATACTTCCATCCATGGTGCAGCAGGTAGTGGTGAAGGTTGTAGAGGTGTTGGTCTTGAAGTATCCACTGCAGCTTGGCAAGGGACACAGGCATCATGCATGTCCTTAGCTTGACGATCAATGCCAGGAAACCACACCTTTTCTCGTAGCAGCTGTTTGGTCCTTACAAGACCTTGGTGTCCTTGATGTGCAAGCTTCAGAGCACGTTGCTGGAGAACAGCTGGAATGACGATACGAGTACCTCGCAGCACGGTGTCGCGTTGTTGCGTAACACTTAATTCTGTCTGGATGCGTTCAAGTGCTTTGAATGCATCTTGGTCAACTCCTGAGGGTGGGATGCGTGGAAACTTTTTCTTAGTCAATGCATCCACTGTTGCTTGCAGAGTTGGGTCCTCTAGGGTTGCAGTACGGATTTCATCAAGAGTGAGAGCCTTAGGGACTGCATCACAGGTTACAGAGTGTACATATTCCTCGGCAACTTGCTGATGCTTGGTGATGGTGAAACTGTTGGCAGGATGTCGACTGATGTAATCAGCGGGATTGCCTGCACCTGGCTTGTATTTCACCGTAAAGTTGTATGGTTGCAGACGAAGAGCCCATCTCTCAATGCGAGCTGGTGGTTTGGACTTTGGATTATTGAAGATGGTCTCCAACGGTTTGTGGTCAGTGACTATCGTGGTAAAGGGTGCACCAAGCAGATACACATTGAAGTGTTCACAGCCCCATACAAGAGCAAGAGCTTCCTTCTCTGTCTGACTGTATCGTTGCTCAACATCTGTGAGAGAACGGCTGGCGTAGGCAATTACTACTCTTGAATCTGGTTGACCAGGTTTGTGTTGGGCTAACACAGCACCTAAACCAACAGGACTAGCATCCACCGTTAACTCAGTGTCCATTGATGGATCAAAGTATGCAGCAGTCGCATTTTCTACTAGTGCATCTTTCACAGCATCAAATGCATTTTGCTCGACATCGCTCCAGTACCATGATGCATTTTTCTTCAGGAGCTCACGTAGAGGCTTCGTAATGGTAGCAAAATCTGGAATGAAGCGAGAACAGTAGTTTGCCATTCCCAGAAAACTATGTACTTCAGTGGATGTTGAAGGAGGTGCAGCATTCTTGATATCTGCAACTTTCTTAGGATCTGGAGACAGACCTTTGTCACTAAGTACATGTCCAAAGAATTCAATTTTATGTTGATTGAACTCACACTTTGCTCGGCTTAGCGTCAAATTCTTTTCTCGTAAGCGTTGCAATGTTGCACGAAGAGCTTTGTCGTGTTCAGCTTGGGTACGGCCATAAACAATGATGTCATCAGACATGTTGTCAGCATTAGGTATATCTTGCAATACCTGGCTGATGATGTGCTGGAATACTTCAGCAGCACTGTTAATACCAAAACTCAGGCGCTTGTACCTATACAGACCTCGATGTGTCGTAAACGTTGTGATGAATCGACTCTCATCATCAAGTTCAAGCTGATGATAGCCCTTGTTTAAATCTAACTTGCTGAATACAGTTGCACCATTCAAGCGGTAAATCATATCATCTACAGTGGGTGTAGGATGGCGTTCACGCATTATTGCCTTGTTGGGAACACGCATGTCTACACAAATGCGTATCTCATCTGGATTCTTCGGCTTTGGTGGAGTGACAATTGGGCTTACCCATGGTGTTGGGCCTGTTACCGGTTCAATGATATCTAGTTCTATCAGCCTATCCAGTTCGGCATCGACTTTCTTGCGAGTATGGAATGGTTGTCGGCGATGTGGTTGGGCAACTGGAATTACATCTGGGTTGATATGCAGATGTACCTTGCTATCAGTATAACAACCTATGGATTTAAACCGATCAGAAAATTCAGCAACAATAGCATCAACATTGTTTGCAGATTCCACTGCTACAGCATTAGAAAGCTGAAGTAGCCCCAATTTGGTTGAAGTCTTGTAACTGAGTAAAGACTCCTTTGCATTCCTAACAACATGGAATGTAGTAATGAGCATTGCATTCTTTGACTTAATCTCTGCAGTGAAAGTTCCAATCACTGGTAAGGCTACCTTTGAAGCATAGGCAGTGGCTTTGCCATTGTATTTTTCAAGCTTTGGGAACTGTTTTTTAAATTTTTCATAGTGGCACTCAGCAATGGTGTCAATGTTTGATCCAGTGTCAATGAGAATTTTGAGACAAATGCCAGCAATGTATACTATAGTCTCTGGGTTTTTGGAAGATCATTCCATTCTGTGATTGCTTGTACTCCACAAATATAATCACATTCACTGTCATCTGAGACTGGTTGTAATGAAATGTTGTCTTGTATATTATTAACATTCTTGATTTGAGGTGCAATATTGTGTTTGCCACCTCGACTCCTATGACTTGATCCTCGTACATTGCTTTTATTTATTGATTGTGGTTTCTTTAGTGCGGAACGACACATAGCACCAAAATGATTTAGTTTTCTACACTCATAGCACTTCTTACCTTGTGCAGGACAAACATTATCTTGGTGTGGGTAGTCTCCTCCACAATTGTAACATTTATTGTTGACAACCTCTGATGTGAGTCGTTGTGACTGCTTGAGTCTTGTTCCATGACTCCAGTTGTGATGTGGTTCTCGGCTCAATTTAATGTTAGGTTTGGCATGATATCTTCTATGATCATGGTGTACTCCCTGAACCTTACATACTTCATGACTGTTAGTAACAGTGGCAGAACCGTTGTTGGCACTGCACTCCATGACACGAGCATCACGTGCAGCATCTTCCATTCGACGAGCCATATCCAGTATCTTGTTAAGAGAACTTTCATCATCAACAAGTTCTAGAGCTCTTCGACGAAGACGTGTAGATGTGCATGTTTCAATTATTTGCTGTTTGATTTCTTTGTCAACATCAGCAAACTCACAATGGGCTGCTAAACCCTGCAGACGTGTATGGTATTGATCAACAGTTTCATTAGAGAGTTGTTTTGCTCTCCTGAAATGCATAATTTCCATAGCAGTATTTTGCCTTGGTTTGAAATGCTCAGTTAATTTGGCCTTGGCAGTGTCATAATCTTTGGCACCACCAGTATCTTTCAGTGTATCAAAGATATCACAAACTCTATCACCTGCATAGTGAAGCAGAAAGGCACGCTTTCTTTCAGCACTTTTGATGTCAGAAACTATCAACAAATTTTCAAACCTTTTAAGCCATTTGACCCACCTCTGTGACAGGTTTGTCTGGTCACAGTCAGGATCAAATGCAGGAAACTGAGGTATATTTGCCATTTTTACTGAATAAATTTAAACTTATCACTTAAAATGTTCCTCAGAATATATAACACTTACTGCACTGTATATGTTATTTAAGAATTCACTGTAATTACTTTAATTTTGCAAAGCACACAAGCATTTTAATGCAAAAGTTCACAACAGTGCACAACACAGCAGCAACTGATTTCTTACCTAGCCCTTGTGTACATGTGTTGTTTCCTACTCACAGCAACACAGCAGTTGTTAGCAGTTGGTACAGCAATTGTCAGCAGTTGGTACAGCAGTAGGCAGCAGTGTCAGCAGTAGGCAGCAGTTGGCAGCAGTTGACAGCAGTTGGTTCACAGCGTGAAGAATTTGTAGCACGGAGCGTCGTTTCGTAACCAAAACATCAGGTTTTGTACACTGCATCAAAGCGTCGTTTCGTACACAGCGTCGGCAGATTCTCTCTCACAGCAACAATCAGCACAGCTTGGGTAGCACACAGCATTGGCCAGCACACAGCAACGGCCAGCACACAGCAACGATCAGCACACAGCAACAGTCAGCACACAGCATGGGGTTGCATACAGCATCGGGTATGGTGCTCACAGACAGCTTCCTCCCTCTGGGCGAGACAGCATGCTCCTTCCTTGTGTTTTGTTGAACAAAATACCTGCGTTCCCAGTTCATCGTCGTCGCCAGTGTGGTGTCTGTGTATAGCTGAGATAGTCTTGGTTGTAAGGTTGATGTAAAGTCATTCCTGGTTACTGACTTTAATACTTAAATAATACATGATAGAGTAGCTCCAAGCTGGTAGCGTCCTGTATGCTGTTTACCTCTTCTAGTGGCGTCCAGCCGCCACATAGAAAACGGATGGTACCATTTTCTGTGAACATGACACCGGTATTTTCTGATCTAATTCCCAATTCTGCTAGCCTAATCTGTAACTCCAATTTTTTCTGTGCTTGTTCCACTTCTAACCTCTTCATAGCTAGTTCTTGAGCTTGCTTCTGCCTCTATCCTCTTCTGTGCATGCTCTGCCTCTAGCCTCTTCTGAGCTTGCTCCTGCCTCTAGCCTCTTCTGAGCTTGCTCTGCCTT
>WNGS01122183.1:58284-69247 GCA_020271785.1 Procambarus virginalis
GGCAGACGACCAATTCTTTTCTTTTCTTTCGGAAAGCGAGTGCGGTGGCCCGTAGGTCCATCCGTATGGCTAAACGTGAATGTTGGGCTTCTTATGTCTGACGGCGGTGCCTCTTCCAGGCTGCATGCTTACAGTGGACAGCCCGAGCACAGTCCGCATTCCACCAGGGAATGCACTTCCGTGGACCCCGAGAGGAAGAGCGAGGAATAGAGCGGAGGGCAGCGTCGATGACAGTGTCATGAATAAGGAGGAGAGCACGAGGGAGAGGCAGAAGGGAGAGGTCAGAGAGAACAGCACTGAGGGTAAATAGGTTCCAGTCCGCTTGAGCAAACCGCCACCTAGGGAAAGAGAGGGGAGGGCGATGAGAGAAAAAGGACACAAGGATGGGGAAATGATCACTGCCATGGAGGTCATCAAGAACCTGCCACGTGAAATCTAAGTAAAGAGAGAAAGATCAAGACAGGAAAGGGTGTGAGTCCGAGAGTCCAAATGAGTGGGCTCACCAGAATTCAGAAGAGACAGGGAAGAAGAGAGGAGAAAGGAGGGGGGTAGAGAAAGGAATAGCCACGAAAACGACCAGGACGAGCACCAAGCATCGGCTCCTGGAGACAGACACAAAGGGGCAAAACCGTGAAATCAGAAGTTGGAGTTCAAGGAAATTGGCATAATAACCTCGAACGTTCCATTGAAGAAGAGACATCGACGAGAAGAGAAAGGACAACAACAGAGAACAAGGAAGAAACAAAGGCGAAAAAGAGCAACACAGCACGTTAAAGAATATCAGGGTCGGGATCAGGGTCAGCAAAGTCAGGGTTAGGGGGCATGGGGTAAACTGAGCAAAGACGGAGAGAAAGAAGCGGGAGAACAGACCAGGGGTGGGCGGGCGGGGTCTGGAGGAGGAGGAGACAACGGAGAGGAGCAGTCAAGGACAGCAGCAGGAAGTGGAGGAGTAGAAAGAGGGGAGTGCACCACAGCAACCGAAAGGGAAGCAGGGGCCAAAGAAACCTCCATAGCAGGAACAGGGGGAGCAACCACTGAAATGGGAGGGGAAGGAGCAATAGAGCCAGTAGTAGGGGCTGAGGAAGAAAGCGAAGCCTTCTTACCCGCCGGGGAGGAGGAAGGAGAGGAGCCAGGCTTACGCTTCTGACTTAAAGAGACCGGTGTCCCAGCAACTACGTAGCGGGCAACGGATTCCAGTGTCTCAACAGGAGAAGCCGAACGAGAGCACACACGACGGCCGTTAGGAGAGCGATGGACATCCGCCTGCACCGACAGGCGGCGGGGAGAGTCAATAGATGGAGGAGAAGGATGGGAAGGAGGATCGGAGGGAGATGAGGAAGAAGACACAGGAGACACGACAGACCGGGTAGAAAGAAGGGGAACTCCAGACAGGGGACCAGGAGGGGGACTCGTCGGACAGGACGCAAAGGACTGTTCCTTTGCGTCCTGTCCGACGAGTCCTGCACCATGGGGCCTTTGTTTGCCGGACGTCTCCGGCAAACAAATGCTGGATCAGGCTCTCCCTCTCTTGCGGGAATGTATACAAAGCTAGATAGATTGACAGGCATGAACGCAAAACTAGACGAAGTTGTCTCAGGGATCTCAGGGGTTCATGACAAATTGGACGAGGCATGTGAGGGTATGAGGCATCTCACAAACGCTATCATATCACATCGTGGTCAGCGCACCCCATCACCTAGGAGGAGTAATATTTGTTACCTATGTGGGGAAGAGGGTCAGTTTGCCCGCGATTGTCAAAGGTCTAGGTGTGGCTGGGACGAAGGCCGTAAACAGGAGGAGCGTTCCAATGATAAGTATCATGTTTCATTTCTGGAGGAGGATCAGTCTTTAAACAAAGATGGGTCGGCTCAAGAGGCCTAGATTTGACCCACGACTTACCAGGCCAGCAGAGTGTGGTTACACCCCATTCACGGACACCTGGTCCTTTTCGAGGGTTCAAATCTTATACCCCCCCCCAAATGCCAGCCCTGGATATCCATCAGGAAGAGTGGTCGTTCGATCAAACATTTTAAGAAGGTGCGCCTGAAATGATAGCACTGGCTGACGAAAGGGACATAGGCGAAGGTAAAATTGATGTGTCGCAAGACGAGGAAGACTTCTATCAACATGAGGGGGTTTGGTTTAAATTTCCAGCAAGTAGGTGAAGAGAAAGATTTCCCTCAAGAAGAGAGTAGTTGTTTCCCCAGGGAGGATGAGGTAGACCCACCCGGCACACCCGGGGACATTGATAAGCAAGAAAAAGAGGAACAAGAACAAATAACTATTAGGCAATTACGGTCCGGTTCCATGTTCTGGATCCCGATTCAAGTATAGAATACAATGATGAGGGCAATAGTTGATACAGCAGCGGAAGTCACAATTATTTCTCAAGAGGTTCATCAAAAGTTGATACCCCCACCACCGGTAATAAGGCGGATCACTCTCAATACAGCGGGGAAATGTATGTGCATTCCCGGGACACTGGTAGGGCTGGTTACATTACTAATTGCAGGAGGGAAATTTGAAGTAAACGTGTATGTATCACCATTTGAAGATAACATGCTACTGGGGCTTGATTTTATGAAACGTCAGGGCATCAGCCTGGCCTTGGCCCAATCTCAGATGATATTACAGGGACAAATTATTCCTATGCAGTTGGGAAGGGAGAATACACCAGACCCCAACTCCAACCCTTGCATAGCTAGAGTCTCAACACACGGTCATTCCACTGCGGTCGGTTGCAAACGTCCCATGTGAACTGGACAATAACATGCCCCAATACCTAGTGGAACCCTTGGACGACGGGAGGATACCAATAATTCGAACATTGCACCAGAAAGGAAAAACCCTATAAATATGTGTACTTAATGTAACAGAGCGGAACGTCATATTGAAGAGAAGATGCGTGTGGCTAATGCAGAAGCAGCATGGGAGGTTTTACCCAGTTCTAGTCCAGCGTTGGCTGTAAGGTCAGTAGGGGAGGCACCACAGGAAACCCACGGCAACCTACCCATCCATATGGTAAGCATGTTACAGGACATAAAAGAAACCCTAACAGCAGAACAGCTGAGGCAACTGACTCATTTGTTACTGACATATAAAGATGTCTTTGCAGCAAGCGAATTTGATTTGGGATCTTTTAATGAAGTATCACACCACATCAACACAGGCAATGTGGTGTGATACCCGCATGTTTTGCACAGGAGGAAAAAGGACACCTTCAACGAATGCTTGATGCAGGTATTATCCAACCGCCGATGTCTGAGTGGGCATCGGCACCGGTGTTAGTGAGGAAAAGGAATACCTCGGTTCGATGGTGTGTGGACTACCGAGAACTGAATTCCCGTACCATAAAGGATGTGTACCTGCTTCTGCTAGTCAATGAATGTCTGGACACATTAGCAGGGAACGAATGGTTCAGTAAATTGGACGCCAATTCAACATATTACTAGATCAATGTAGCCGAGGAAGATTGAAAAAAGACGGCATTTATCACCAAGTATGGTCTGTTTGAATTTAAGAAAATGGCTTTTGGCCTTTGTAATGCCCCAGCTACCTATGCAAGAGTCATGAATCTTGTGCTACAAGAACTAAATTGGGAAACCGTGCTAGCTTTTTTGGATGACATCTTAGTGCTAGGTGAGTCCTTTCAGAGTCATCTCTCCAACCTGGAACAAGTCTTTGAAAGATTCAGAAGATATGGCCTACGCCTTAAGCCAAAAAAATGTGCTTTGTTTAAAAAGCATGTCGAATTCCTGGGCAGAATAGTTAGCCGGACGGGGCTAGAATTGGGACAGGAGGCAATAGAGGCAGTGGTGAGGTGGCAAACCCCTAGGTCATCCAAGGATGTAAAAAAATTTCTTAGGATTAGCCAACTACCACAGGGCTTTTATAAAAGGATTTGCGGAGCTAGCGGCCCCTTTATATGCATTAACAGGTGCAAACAAATTTAATTGGGGAAGTAAACACCAAGAGGCCTTCGTGGCTATAAAGATGGCTTTGACTACGGCCCCTGTTTTGGGACTACCCAATGGACAGGATCCATTTATCCTAGATACCGACGCCTCTGATTGGGCGTCGAATGCCCAATCTGCTGAGTTGCTACAGGTTTAGGAGGAACAGGAAAAAGTAATTGCTTATGCTAGTTTTGCATTAACCCCAGAGCAAAGAAGGTATTGCACTACCAAGAAGGAGTTGTTGGCAGTCGTGAGGTTTACCAGGCTTTTTCGGCACTATCTATTGGGCCGGTCTTTTATTATTCGAACGGATCAGGGCAGTTAGGTATGGTTGATTAGGTTCAAGAATCCCCAAGGCCAATTAGCTCGTTGGTTGGAAGAACTAAGCCAGTTTGACTTAAAGATCCAACACAGGGCCGGAAAGAAACACATCAATGCCGACTCATTGTTGAGGGAAGCTGACACCCAGCAGTTATGTACACACTTCCATCATGACATCTCCATACAAGACTTGCCGTGCGGGGGCTGTTCTTATTGTCACAGGGCACACCAGAACTGGGCAACATTCCAAATAGAAACAGTAGATGACGTGGTCCCACTAGCTACAGGATCGTTTGATTGTGCGTGTAGTATTCAGGCCCGGGGGACAGTCAGAAACATAAGCACCAAGCCTCTATCGACAGACTGGTGGTCGGAAGACAACAACTTGGTTGTGTTCCCATGGGACCCGGGGGGTACAGATCAATGGGAGTTAGAGGACACATCCGGAAAGAGACGGGATGGAGCCCTACCAAAGACAGTAAGTATTCAAATTCTCACCAAGACCACAGCGGACAGATACGGGATGCCCAAACGTGAATTGCAGGAGCAGACAGAGAAAAACCCAGACACGAGTATGGTGAGAGCATGGGTAGTGGGCCAGCACCCGGCAGAAGGTGACCTATTCGGAGCCAGCCCCGCCATGAAATATTACTGGCTAAACAAAGAGGCCTTTATTTTAGAGAATGACCTTTGGTGGTGGCATAAGGTAGATCAGGATGGAGCGGCCCAAAAACTGTTATGCTTCCCCAATAGCTTGAGACATGAAGTATTGAGTTTATGCCATGATATACCCGACATGGGCCATCAAGGCAGGAATCGTACAATGGAGAGAGTCAAATCAAGATATTTTTGTACGGGCTAACAACCCAGGTTGCTAATTATGTGGCTTTATGCCACCTTTGCAGAATAAACAAAAAAGCATTCAAGTCCAGCAGGCATGAGCTGCTCAAGTACCATGCGGGCGCACCAATGGATAGGGTGCACCTAGACTTTTTGGAGCCACTGTCCAAGACTCGGAGGGCCAATGAATATCTCTTGGTAATGGTAGATCAATTTACCAAATAGATAGAATGCGTGCTATTACCATCCCAAACCGCGGAGGATATGGCGAAAGCGGCGCTCAATGTATTCTTCACCCGGTTTGGGTATCCATTTGAGATTTTTACCGATCAAGGGAGAAACTTTGAGAGTGACTTATTCACTAAACTTTGCGAGATGATGCACATCCACAAAGCTCGTACCACAGCTTATAGGCCGTCAGCAAATGGCCAGGTAGAGCGGTACAATAGAACCATCATGGATGTATTGTAATGCTAGGCCAGTTCTCAACAGGATAGTTGGGATGACTACGTTCAATACATAGCTGGGACAATTAGGTCAAGCGTGAATCGACGGACGGGATTTACCCCTAATAAATTAATGCTTGGCCGAGAAAGTAACCAGCCAATAGATCTGATGTATCCCTGGGAGAGACAACCTACCCAAGACGCACAATTTGAGACGCAACAAGACGCAACAAGACGCCCTACATAGCACAATTGCAACGGGAAATAGAAAAGGCACACGAGCTAACACGAAAATCTCTCTCATCTACCCAAGAACGAATGAAGAAGGATTACAACCTGAGGGCACGGTTACAGACCTATGAAAAGGGTGACCTGGTCTACCTGCTGGATACAACGCAGGCAAAGGGGCAGTGTAAGAAATTATCACCACAATGGAAGGGGCCGGGAATCATAATTCATAAATTTTCATCTTGTTTGTTTAGGGTTAAACTTCAGCGTGACCTCACGACAGTGAACCACGATAGATTAAAGAAATGCAAGGACCGTGTATGTCCAGACTGGGTGATTAGATTTAAACAGCGCATGGCGCAGGTTCCAGAAACAACATCATTACCGTATCAAGACCAATATTGTATATGTAGGCAGCCATATGATGGACAATTTATGGTGCAGTGTGATGGGTGTGCTGAATGGTTTTATGGAGGCTGTGTGGGAGCAACAGTGGTAAATGTACGTTCTCAGCCGGAGTATATATGTCCACGGTGTAAGAACACACACAGGGAATAGTTTAAATAAATGCCCTCCTTACGATTAAGACACTGTTTATTGCAGCCCTACACCCCATCACAGCGATGGTAAACAAGGAGTCATTTTCAGATTACTCTGACTACAAGTCTGAAACCAAGCGAGAGTCAAAGGGTCCAACAAAGTTCTGGGGAGTACCCATTACATCAAGGTGGGGATTGTTAATGAAATATTTGGAAACTCAACTCCAGTTGAGTGAATTGAGACGTCCTTGGGGAGGAGGCACTGGAACTCCCAAAGACCATGGACACATTAGCCCCATCTGATCACACTTCTAGCGGGGACACGAGTCTGGCACGGTATCGACATACCGCGGACTTAATAGCCACTTCTAATCCCACCTCTAGCAGGGACACGAGTCAAGCGACGTATCAAAAGGATTGCATAGACCCAAAGAATCCCACCAGAATTATTTCTGGCTCCTTCAACCTGGAGTGTAGCCTTCTTTAACAGTCATTTCAGGGTAAACGATACCCTGATGAAGGGGGAATTGATTTCCGGTGAGGACACCCTCCTTCCGACTTATGCTATGCAAAAAATTCGCCTGCAGATAAAAGACCTGAAACCATCGCCAATCCACCGTCTGGCGGGCGGAGTCATGGCATACATGGCTCCGATAAAATACCCACGGAGCTGTGAGACCCCGTTGGGGTGGACAATATCACTGGGTCTCTACCCGAGTCACACTGGGTACGTAGATGCCATGACCCTGAAAACTTTAAACATATATATATGAATGTAATGCCCACTGTACCTCTAGAGCCGATCGGATTTGATTGGGAGATGGCAACCCTGGGAGAGAGGAAGGCACAGAGAGACGTGTTCAGACAAATACTCCCATATGCTTCGGTTCATCGACCTTTAATTATTTCCCTGCGTTCAGCAAGGGGGGAGAAATCGGACTTGGTATACTATACAGCACTCACCAATCTTCAGGAGTTCTGCGGCTTCGCACAACCGATGCATGTGCGAGGTTTCACAGGGGATGAGAATATGGTTCAAAAGTGGCTCACTTCCTTCCCTAATTCCTATTTTAGTTTGGATATCGGGGAAAGGCCAGCAGTCCAGCAAAAAGATACACTGCAAGAAATACCAGGAGCGCGACTGCTCCTGGAATCGGCAGTGCCAGTGACATCCAGGGCAGGGATAAACACCCTGTCGTCACCCGCCTACATCGGAGAAGTAGGAATATGCGTAGCGAAATGGCTGGACATAGACATAGAGCTCTTGGCCAAAATCACTACCGAGAACGGTCAGAGGCTGTTCAATCTTGTGCAGAAAAAACAATAAAAAATGCGTAGAGTGTAGTGTAGTGTGAATGTACAAAGTGTGAATATAAATAACTAATTGTAAATATAGAAAATTTAAAGAATGAAAATAATATCTAATTTAACCCAGAGATAAAATAATCGTAAACACCTGTATATATAAATAAGTGGATGCAAGGAAATACTTGCATATGGGTAATGTATATAATTTTATACTTATAAAAATAAATTAAATATCATCTTGGTATAGTGTTAAAAGGGAACCAAGGATAAATACTATGCCAAAGGTGGATCGTAGATGTATAAATAGTAAACCAGTCACAGTATATTCTTTTTAATTAAACCAGACACTCTCTTCTGTTAATATACATACCATTCCACCCCTCAATGTGAAGCCAGTGGAGGGTCCACTCAAAAAGGACAGCTTAGTTAAATTAAGTTTCTAATACACCCCTTGTTTTATAAAGACGGGGGGGGGGGCGAGTGGAGGGAACCACATTCAAAATACCCGCCAGGGAATATTTCTTATGTTAGCCGCTCCTGATTGGTGGGCGGCAATCGACACCGTGCGTCTGCGCATCACCCACGCTCATACTCAGAGGCGAGAGAGAGCGCAGAGAAGAACCGCACCGCACGGAAGACACACCTGTTAGTGACACCTCCTGGACCCTGGACACCCAGCTCCTCGTATTGGCCAGCTACCACTGGACCTCGCCCCTGAGAAGCCGTTGTATTGCTTCAGCCCCCAGAGAAGACTCCAGCTCAAGGTGAGCAGTCGTTTTCCCGTTTTATACCCATTTCTGTGTATGTTGATTACCACGTGGTTGGCCGGCCATAACCCCTAGGCGACAGCCTCCACATAAGGAAAAAAAGGGGGGAGGGGGGAACTTGGCAGAAATCAGCAATTATACAACTTGGTCATCAAACAGCATTGTTTGAAAATAGCAAGACATAGGTTGACATTTAGGGGGGTAAGGTAGGTTACATGGAGTTTATTAGGAATAGTACTTAGTTTTTCTCCTAAACTGGTTGAGCGAGGTACAGCCTTTGACATTATTAGGGAGGTCATTCCACATTCTGGGCCCCTTGATTTGTAGAGCATTTCTAGTTTGGTTAAGCCACGCTCTTGGAATATCAAATAAGTATTTGTGTTTGGTGTGGTGCCCATGGGTTCTGTTACAACGTTCTAGGAAACTGTTAAGGTCAGGATTGACATTACAGTTCTGAGTCTTAAATATATAGATTACACATGAGAGAATGTGCTGCGATTTAAATATATTAATATCTAACATGTTCAAAGATTTGAGTAAGGGTACCGAGTGCTCTCTGGGGCCAGAGTTAGATATAGTTCTAATAGCAACATTGTGTTGAGTAATTAGAGGACGTAGTTGATTTTGGGTAGTAGAACCCCAAGCAAAAACACCATAATAGAGATAAGGATGGATGAGAGTAATACAGTAATACTACTGAAAACGAGATGGATATAGGGTTCAAAACAAGTCACACGATGCTTATGGGATCCACTTTGCAACCTAAAAGGATATGTATTGGGCCATCTACCACATTTTGGACAAGTATGGGGTTCACTACCACCTTTTGGATAGGTATGGGGTCCACTACAATCTGCGGGATGTGTATGGGATCTACTAACACCCACAGAATTATTATTGGGTCCATTACCGCCCACAGGATCGTTATAGGATCCATTCCCGCCCACAGGATGGGTATGGGGTCAACTACTGCCTACAGGATGGGTATTGTTATGATCTCAGCCTGCAGGAGAAACGAGTCTCACCCTTTGAGAGTTATTCAGCAAGCCTGACCTAACTGGAAGGTCCAGGAATTATAGAGGCGATAACACAGATGTAAAATAGTGTGTTGCATTTATATAAAAGTTTGAGATTATGGGCAATGAACTAGAAACCAGATAAATGACTTGTTGGAAGATGTGGACAAGTTACTGGGGGCGTGAGGCTCGCTTGTGGAGGGCGATGACCTCACTTGAGGCCAGACATCGCAGGGGAGAGGCCGCGCTTCGTCGAGCTCCCGCCAGAAGGGACCCCTAGCGATATTATCTCCAAGAGAAGAGAAGGTGCAGACGTTCCAGCTGTTGAGTCGAGCTGAGGACGTGTGGTCTCAAGTCCTGGACGGCGAGGAGAGAGTATTAAGCCGCCCAGAGACAGTTTTGTGGGCTGTGACAAGTGCCCTGGTCAGACGTTGTCAGAGGGAGAAGCGCCCTCGACCAGATAATCTGTGGTAAGCCCGATTTAAGCCAGTTCATAGTGTTTGCTTGTAGTTGGTCGTGTGCCCAGCGACAGTAGCGATGTTTATTTTCAAATTAGAAATGTTTTGGTATGGCAGAAAGCCTAAAATAAGAGAGTGAAGTGGGAGGAGCGCTGAGCGACGTCCGTCTTCTCTGAGCGCTGGCGGGCAACTGAAGGAGCCCGGCTCCTGAGGGAGGAGGCCCCTCCCGGCGTGAGTGAGGCTCGCCCAGCGAGGTGGCGCATGGACTCGCCCACGGGGGAGTCCACTCTCATTAAATGTAGAGGACAGATAGAGATTGGAGACAAAGATGTTGTATGATTAATTTTGTTTATGTGTTAAAAAGGGAAACAATTTATTGGAATGCAAATGGGTTGCAGGTTTGTCTTTGGGGAAGAAGTTGCTGAGGACTTGGAAGCCAGCACAGAGGGAGTGGTTGATGAGACTCCAAGGCAGGGGAGGAGAGGACCCCGAGCTATGAAGAAGCAGTGAGGAGGAGTGTCACGTGCTTCTGCAGAGGTGGTGAAGTGCCACAGTTATTCGAGGAAATTTATGGTGCAGCAGCCAGGAGAGCTGTGGATGACCCTAGTAGGAGTAGGGAGGCACCATAGTTGTTCAAGGAATCTTCATGGTAGCAGCCTGGAGGAGCTGCAGAGGATCCTGGTGTTTAAGCCCTGAGGAACCTGAAGTTGTCAGGGTAGTGAAATAGTTCTAACTGATCACTTGTATGGAGGTGAGAGTGTTGTCATTAGCGTGAACGACGCAGTGAGAGGTGAGTGATCGTTTGCTATTTATGTGCCAAGAGGTGTATATTGAAGTTTAGAGTTACAGACGTAGGCAGGAGTACCTACAGATATATATGTATTCTAAGACTGATAGAATGGTCGATTGATTCGTTGTGTGGCACGGATCATTTATACTGATATATACATATGTATGTTATTGCTTTCAAATGCTGATTTGCCTTATATGTGTTTATAGGTATATATATATGTATACATTCTCTTGATGGTAGTGTAACATTATATTGTGAGACTTAATCTACTTGAGGAGGTTGATAATATTA
>WNGS01122189.1:23923-35751 GCA_020271785.1 Procambarus virginalis
ATTGGCAGCAGTTGGCAGCAGTAGGCAGCAGTAGGCAGCAGTTGGCAGCAGTAGGCAGCAGTAGGTTCACAGCGTGAAGAATTTTGTAGCACGGAGCGTCGTTTCGTAACCAAAACATCGGGTTTTGTACACTGCATCAAAGCGTCGTTTCGTACACAGCGTCGGCAGATTCCTCTCTCACAGCAACACTCAGCACAGCTTGGGTAGCACACAGCATTGGCCAGCACACAGCAACGGCCAGCACACAGCAACGATCAGCACACAGCAACAGTCAGCACACAGCATGGGGTTGCATACAGCATCGGGTATGGCGCTCACAGACAGCTTCCTCCCTCTTTGGGCGAGACAGCATGCTCCTTCCTTGTGTTTTGTTGAACAAAATACCTGCGTTCCCAGTTCATCCTCGTCGCCAGTGTGGTGTCTGTGTATAGCTGAGATAGTCTTGGTAGTAAGGTTGATGTAAAGTCATTCCTGGTTACTGACTTTAATACTAAAAGACGATTACATGATAGAGTAGCTCCCAAGCTTGGCAGGCGTCCTGTGTGCTGTTTACCTTCTCCCGTCTAGTGGCGTCCAGCCGCCGCACATAGAAAACGGATGGTACCATTTTCTGTGAACATGACAGGTACTGTCCGCCTTTATAACCCCGTTTGGTCTCTACAGGTACAATCGCCTTCCCTTTGGACTCTGCAATGCCCCAGCCACCTTTCAGAGAGCTGTCAACCGCGTCATCCAGGGCTTGGAAAACACCTACGCCTATTTGGACGACATCGTGATAGCATCCAACACCTGGAGCGAACACCTGCTCCAGCTACAACGATTGTTCTACAAGCTCCTGAAAGCCGGCCTCACCATCAATTTGGGCAAGTCCACCTTCGCGAAAGGTAAAGTGCGGTACCTGGGTCATGTTACAGGGAGTGGCAGCCTGGCTCCGTTAAACATTCACATTCAAGCAATCCAACAGTATCCACAGCCTACTACCAGGAAGCAGCTCCTGCGCTTCCTTGGTCTTGCTTCTTATTACCGCAGGTTTGTGAAGAATTTTAGCACTGTTGCAACCCCATTAATCACCTTAACCAGTCCCAAGCAACGGTATAATTGGACCAGAGAGCAAACCGTTGCATTCGAACAACTCAAATTCCTCCTCTGTTCTAATCCCATTCTCGCCTCACCAGATATCAAGAAGCCTTTCATCCTCCATGTCGACGCCAGTGGTACCGCATCGGAAGTGTCTTAATGCAGCAGCGAGGCGAGGAGGTTCTACCTGTCAGCTACTACAGTTGCAAGTTGAAGCCTCATCAGAAGAACTACAGTACTATAGAGAAGGAACTCCTGTCCATCGTCCTGAGCTTCAACACTTTGCACCATATCTGCACGGTGCTAGGTCCACTACCATCTATTCGGACCACAACCCTCTGAGATTCTTACATCAAGCTCAATTTAATAACCAACGTCTGCTGCGATGGGCTTTATATCTTCAAGGCTTCAATTTAAAGATCTGCTACATCAAGGGGCCTGATAACATCATCGCTGATGCCCTCTCCAGAGTGCATGAGGTAGAGGCAGCTCCACCTCCCACTCTACCTCCAGTGGACATGATTCACCCGAAACAGCAGGCTTCGGGGGAGAGTTGTGACGATAATCTCTTATCAGAGATTTAGCCTGCTATTTCTACGACTCACTCCTGTCCTCATCAATATACAAGATACGTTTTGTAGTGGCTAAACGTATTATAAGATAGCCACACGTATCAGCAACTCCCTCCTCCCCCCCACTCCAGCACCTGCTGCACCTGGTCGACGCGCCGAACCCTTCAACTGCCTAACTAGCGACTTGCGGCCATCCAGCTTCCTCATTGGCCGCCAACCAACACTCCACTCCGGCCTTCTGCAGTTCTATCTGTTACCCAACTTCTGCGAATTTATTCCCATTGTTCCGTGTTCTGTGTTTTGTTGAAAGTTTGTTTTACACCACACTATTGTATTACATCACCTCACCCAAATGCAGGTATAAGAGCCAATGCTGTTTCAATCATAAGTTAAGTGTGAATAAACTAAAGTCTTTGAAAATGTAATAAGTTTTACGAAGCGCGCTCAACTGTCGCGTCAGACTAGAAATAAAAATGAATTTTGGAGAATTGATTTTTCATTTACTGTCACCAGTAAAAAGAAACATAAGGAAAATCGAGAAAATACGTGGTAGAATTATTAATCTTACTTTTTCGGTCATATTTAATAACATATGTCTACAAGGAAGGACTGCTACCAAAATATACTAATATATATATATATATATATATATATATATAT
The DNA here is from genome assembly GCA_020271785.1 of Procambarus virginalis. Classification (NCBI taxonomy): domain Eukaryota; kingdom Metazoa; phylum Arthropoda; class Malacostraca; order Decapoda; family Cambaridae; genus Procambarus; species Procambarus virginalis. The sequence goes on from WNGS01122189.1 coordinate 26,233, forward strand.
ATATATATATATATATATATATATATATATATATATATATATATATATATATATATATATATATATATATACTAGCAGTGACGGCCACACGGTTGCTGTGGCTCAGTCAGGTTAAATGGCAAAGAAAGAAAAGAGAAAGCGCACGTTTCTAATAAGTTTATTTTCACAATGCCTTGGGTATACATTGTGGTTTTGTTGTTTCATTGTCAGTGGAGATATACAGATTGTCTGGTTTGCCGACTCTATGACACGCAAGATATAATTGTCCATGTGAGAAGCAATCCGTGTCTAAATATAAACTGCACAATTTTAAAGATTGGCCCTGAGCTTTGTTGACGGTGATTGCAAATGCCAATCGAATTAAATTAATTTAAAAAAATTACGAATTGGAAATTAAAAAAATTAATCACAGAATTAATTTTCAATTCGATCTGCATTTGCAATTCGATTTGCAAATTGCTGCATTATTACGACCAGATTAGAGATCTTTGGCAGTAACGTAGGCTTCAGCATTTGAGTAGTTTTCAGGAAGAGGTGCACCTGCATATTCATTAACAGGTTCATCACTAATAGGACGGTAGTAGATGGGTCTGGTAACGTTGGATCGAGCACATTTACCACCAAAATGCGAAGAAAGAAGCATTCATCCTGATTAGGATGCACGGTGTACAGTCTACCTATTGTAGTTTATTTGAATATGCAAAGTTGTCCGTCGACTCGCTCTCCTCGTTTGCGTTGTTCAAATTATTTGCTACTGGCATTCCATGTGTAATACGTAGGCACTTCCGAATATAGCATTTTTTTCGCAAATACGTCATTTTGACATTACGTGACAAAAGAACAGTTAACGCTGTAGCTGGTGGATTCACAGCTGTTGCACATTTGCTGCTGCGAAATAAACGTGTTGTCCAATTTCGTGTTTTCAAAACGAAAACAAAAAACACTAATGAATTATTTAATTTCAAACGCAGATCAATCGACAAAGCTCAAATTTACCACCAATTGCACGGATAAATAATAAGAACAGATAAAAAAACGAAATTAAAAACAATGAAAAAAGAAACAAATAAACTATATCTACGAAATGAACGGTATGATAAACAACATAGCTCAATTCCAACGCAATGTGACACTTAAATAATTAGATAAAAATTAAAATAAATCAAAATATATGAAAATTCAGTTTATCATTGCAATCGGAAACATTGAAATGGAATCGAAACATATTTTGAATAGCTTGTGTTAGTCTTACATGCAACAGATGGCGCTGTTTTGAAAGAAGCATGTTTTTACCTGTCACAGGTGTGTCATCTAAATAGTAGATATATAAAAACATGTACGTATTCGAATGGAACGTTGTGTCAAAATTTCAAAGCATTTGGTGAAGAACTTTCGGAGATTAAAGCGTGTATTGCTCCTATGTCCTACAGATGGCACTGTTTTTAAAAACAAAAAGATGTTTTTTCTTGTCACAGGTGAAGCATGTATATAGTAGGTATATAAAAACAATCGCCTAGTCCAATGCAACGTTGTATCAAATTTCATAGCAATTGGTAAAGAGGTTTCGAAGATTTCCCTCACATGAAAAACACAGTTTAAAAAAAAAAAATCCCCGTCACAGACGTGATATCGATATGGTATGTATTTAAAAACCCTCTCGGATGCAAATGGAATGTTGTGTGAAAATTTCAAATCAATCGGTGAAGAACTTTCGGAGATTAGCGATTTTGAACAAACGAACATTTTCATTTTATATATATATATATATATATATATATATATATATATATATATATATATATATATATATATATATAGGTGTATACTGGAAGCAGGTTTTCTTTTAAACATGTCTCATTGAATATGACCGCATATTCTGTATTTACTATCTTCTGATTTAGGGCTTCTATCCCTCTAACTATTTTCTTAGCATCAGGGCTTAGCTGAAATAGGAGTTCTCCAAAACTCATTTTCGCAATTCCAGGGTGAAGAAAAGAGGTGAATTACTATAGAATGTATTACACTTATTTATACAATTTGCACAACGTTTCGAACCTCCATGGTCACGAAATTTTAAAATTTGGTTGATTTTATACTCACACTGGGTCAGGTGATAAGACAATCAAGTGAAAACATAGGGGGGATAAATAAGGGATAAATGTGAGGTGAAACATAAGAACAGACGTAACTGCAGAAGCCCTATTGGCCCATACGAGGCAGTTCATATGTGCATACAAAGATTAATCCAGTGTAATTGAACTCCTATTTCAGCTAAGCCCTGATGCTAAGAAAATAGTTAGAGGGATAGAAGCCCTAAATCAGAAGATAGTAAATACAGAATATGCGGTCATATTCAATGAAACATATATATATATATATATATATATATATATATATATATATATATATATATATATATATATATATATATATATATATATATATATATATAGTGACGGGAAAGTGTAGAAGTGTAGATGTTCGGCAGTCTTGTTAATGACTGGTGTTAATGCCTGTCACATTTACAAAAAAAAAAGAGACTGCTTCGCTTTTGTCTGTGGTAAAGTGGGGGAAGACACGCAAAACACATAATATGAACAATGAAAATTTAATTAACTGGAAAGTAAATCAATAACAAAGACAATCCCTTGGCTATGTACAGCGCAAACAAACACGTCCAAAAATATAACATAAAAATGAAGAATAGGGATAATTTACTTTAGGAATAATATAAAGACAAAAATGCAATAAAGGTGCTGAGAATATGGGAGCTAGCTGAGAACCTCCACCAATAAACAGGACGTATATCAGTTTGTTGTTCACAGCTTGAGAGCACAAGGATATTCTGACTTCAATGGCTGGATCAAGCCCAGACATCGACTCAGGTAGAGGGCGCTGAGGTGCAGAGGTGCAGGTGTGCAGTCGGCTGGTGACCAATCAGAAGCAGGCAGGCTGGGAATGATTGTTTGCTGGTTGACGACGGACGAGCTGGCGTGGAGGGAGTGTGGAGTTGGATGTACGTTTGTATCCTGGTCAAAACGTTTTGTGCTACTGGTAGACGTATCTCGAAGGTAGCATCTTATCGTTGTATATATGTAAGTAACTTTATATAGGGAAGAGCAGGCTCAATCTCTCTTGAAAGAGATTATCGTCACAATATATATATATATATATATATATATATATATATATATATATATATATATATATATATATATATATATATATATATATATATATATATATACGAAAGTACTTAAGGAAATTCCTGTTTCATTTTTCCTCTGTGGTCTGACATTCTCATATATATATATATATATATATATATATATATATATATATATATATATATATATATATATAATATATATATATATATATATATATATATATATATATATATTATATATAAAATTAAATATGACCGAAAAAGTAAGATTAATAATTCTAAAACGAATTTTCTCAACATTTCTTATATTCTTTTTCACTGTTGATGGTAACTGAAAAATCAATTCTCCAAAGTTCATTTTTATTTCTAGTCTGACGCGACACTTGAGCGTGTTTCGTAAAACTTATTACATTTTCAAAGACTTTAGTTTACACACACACAACAACTATAAATGAACAGAATTTAAACAGCTTTTCTTTTTTGTACCTGCATTTGGGTGAGGTGACATGTTACAATGGTTTGGGATGAGGTGAAAACAAACTTTCAACACAACACAGAACACGAAACAATGGGTATAAGCTAAAGGGAAAAATAGATCTGTAACTGCAGAAGCCTATTGGCCCATATTTGTTCTTTGATGCTTCTATATTGGAGGCGGAGTCTTGAAGTGGGTAGAATCTATATTGTGCGTTAATTGGCTTTGATTGCTGTTGATTGCTGCCTTTGGAGACTTCAGACAGACACGTACAGACTGGCGAGCGACTCAACGGCCTGCTGACTCCTTATGTCCCTTGCACCTTCAGCCAAAGTCTCCAAAGGAATTTGTTGACTTACTGAGGGAACACAGGCCACAGGAGATAAGAGCCTGTTAGGACGTAGAATCACTGTTACCAACGTACCTGTGGATGAACAATCGGGATGATAGCGAACAGGAGTGTAGTGATCAGGCCTGTCTCCTCTTGACATACCAGAAAAATATTTAAGGAAACTACTCCAGCTTTTACTAAAGAGGCATCCTTCTGAGCCCGGATGGACACAATGAATAAGAAGAGATGGGTTGCATGGGTTCTCCCCTAGGTGTCTTGTTTGCGAACTTCTACTGGTTACCATCGAACAAAAGGTCTTAGTCATATGAACTTGAAACCGGCCACTATACTGCGGTATGTTGAGACATTTTCATCAGGTACCGATGTCAGGACATCTCGCAAGTGCTGAAGAGACGCATTTGAGCACGAATGTCCGTGTGCGTTGTCATTTACGAGATGGCGAGAAGGATGGGTCAAACTACCCTTTCCTAGATGTAAGCAGGTCATGGAAAGGAGCGGAGGTTTCCACACCAGCGTCTACACACGTGACATGTGGAATTAATCAACATACCGAGAATGTGCCTCAATGCCAATAGTGGACTGCCCGACAGGTACAAGAGGAGTGAGTTAATCGCTTATGTTGACCGTGCTCTCAGCCTACAAGCTCAGATGGAAGCCAAGGTCGATGAAGAACTCGTACGGTAAGGCAGAGGTCCTAGTCAACAACGGCTTCTACCATGGTCTTGAAGACATCTAAGAAGGAAGTGAAATGCCATTGCCAACCTCATTGACAGAGGCACAACTCATACACAACACCCGGTACCCCGATTTAGGACGATATTTCTACAGGAACTTCTTTTCAGACAGCCTCCATAAGAACGGAGGGAAGAGGGGTCCTGGAGAAGATTTCGTTAATAGAATACTTTAGTCCCTAGAACAGAACAAAATCAGACTATACACTTGACGATTTACTATAAACCAGGAAAACTGCCAACCTACTCAAGAGAAACTCTCCGACACAAAGCGAGAACGCTTTGAAAGAGACCATTCGTCTATGCCTTCAAATTCCCCTTGGGGACTGTAAGCCCCAAAGAAAGTCCAGTATTAGCAAGACAACAACATCTCTTCTTCCAGCGATTAACGATTCATAAGGCAACAGGGGCTCTATCAAGGCAACAGTATACTCTTTACGTACAAGCCGAGACCATCACCAGAGAAGTCTTAACAAAAAACACGGAAATCATCGAGATAGACAACGATAGCAGGACCGGCTAGATACGTACGAGGCACTACTGTTATCAAGAAGTCAACACAGCGAATCAAACAGCCAATTAGACGCACAATTAAATGTCCTACCAACTTCTAAGACTCCCCGCTCCAATACAGAGCATCAAGAATATGGGCTAATATGGCCGTTCTGACGAGTTACAGATCTATCCTTGTAGTCTGTGTTGTGTTTGAAAGTTTGGTTTCAACCTCATCCAAAACCACTTGTGAACATGTCACCTCACACCAATGCAGGTATAAAAAAGAAATAGCTAGTCTTAAACTCTGTCAGCTTTATAGTGTTGGGTTGTGTGTAAACTAAACGTCTTGAAATGATAATAAGTTTACGAACGCGCTCACGTGGTCGCGTCCAGACTAGCAATAAAAAATGAACTATGGAGATTGGCTTTTTGTAGTTACCATCACAGGTGACAAAGAATATAATAAATATTGAGAAATTTGTGTTATAATTTTTATTCTTACTTTTCAGTGCTACTTTAGTGAATTATGTCTACAGAAGAGCCGCGACCAGAAATAGTACATAATATATACGATGATATAATGGATTAGCTATGAGATGATAATGAGATGAACTAATCAAGAGGAGAGAATATACGATATGAGATGTCTATATATATACCAGATGAGGAATAATATGATGAGAATCATATATGGAGTATATATATATTATCTATATATATCATATGTTGTCGGTACCTAGTACCAGAACGCACTTCTCAGCCTACTAGTGCAAGGCAGATTGCCTAATAACGCAAGTTTTCATGGAATTAATTATCATTTTCTCTAATTTTTTTCTCATGAATGATAAAGCTACCCTTTCACTTACGTATGAAGGTCGATTTATTATTTTATTGAGTTGAAATAACGTAGTTATATGATCCGTACACTAACCAACCCTACCTAAACACTACCTTACTAGGTTTAGGTAGGATATGGTAGCCGAAAAGATTAGGTTAGGTTAGGATTAGGATAGTTTGACAAGAACAATTATTTCATGAAAACTTGGCTTATTAGGCAAATCGGGCCCTTGCATAGCGGTGCGGCCTTGAGAAGTGCATTCTGGCTACTAGGTACGCATATAGTAATTAATATTTATATAATGATCTGAGAAACTCAACACCCCAGAATGACTCGAACCTCCATACTCCGCGAGTCAACGCAAACTGGTATGTACAGGACCGCCTAATCCGCTTGACGCATCACGGACCGGACATAAGGAAGTGATAGCCGGAGCTATATACCACTTCCCCCCGCCGGCACTCGGATGGTTAATCTTGGGCATAGCATATTTATCAAATCATCCATCAGTTTTTGGCGGCAACACGTGAGGACACAAATGCAAACACTTTTTGTTCTGGCCATTTGTGCTTCCTCTCACGTCGTTGCCCCAAAAATGAGGTGATTTGATAAAATGCTATGTCCCAAAGATTACATTCCGAGTGCCGGCGGGGAAAGTGGGTTCAATAGCTCCGCTATCATTCCTTATGGTCCGAGTCGTGATGGTCAAAGCGGATTAAGGCGTCCCGTACATACTTTGCGTTGCTGCCTGGGAGTATGGGTTCGAGTCGACTTCTGGGGTGTGAGTTTTCAGTTGTATCTAGTCCTGGGGACAGCTATCAGGCTTGTTTGCAGTATAGTATATATATATATTATAATATACTATATTATAGATATATATAGTATATATATATTATAATGTAATATATATCTGTCGTACCTCAGTAGCCAGACTCATTTTTTGGCCTACTATGCAAGGGCCGATTTGCTTAATAAGCCAGGTTTTCCTGTATTAATATATTTCCTCTATTTTTTTTTCTTATGAAATGATAAAAGCTACCCATTTCCATTCTGTATGAGGTCAATTTTTTTTTATGTGAGTTTAAAATTAACGTAGATATATGACCGAAACTAACCAACCCTACCACCTAACGAACCGATCTTATAGGTTAGGGTAGGTGAGGTAGCCGAAAAAGTTAGGGTGGGGTAGGTTAAGTTAGGTAAAGTAGGTTAGGTAGTCGAAAAACAATTAAGTTGGAAAAGTGGGCCTATTAGGCAAATCGTGGCTTGCAGAGTAGGCTGAGAAGTGGGTGCTGGCAAGACGAGGTAGACGACAGAGAGTAGGAGATAGAGTAGAGAGAGATGTAGGAGAGAAGAATGGATAAGAGGATGAAGAGAGAGTAATAATATATATAATATATATATATATATATATATATATCCTACTCATATATCTCTCGCTCTCTCCGCCTCTAAGCTCTCTCCTCTCCCTCATCTCTACCTCTCTCTCTCTCTGCCTATCTATATCTCTCTCTCTCTCGCCTCTTCTCTCTCTTCCCTCGTCGGCAAGCACCTCCCCTTTTGGCCTACCTCGCACCGGCCAGCTTTGCCTCATAAGCCACGTTTTCCTGAATCAATATATATTCTCTAATTTTTTCGTCGGACCCTGCTCAACGCTCCCCATTTCCTTATGTAGGAGGGCACTTTTTTTCTATGGAGTTAAAATTAACGTGATATATGACGAGAACCTAACCAACCCTACCTAACCTAACCTAAACTATCTTTATCAGTTAGGTTGAGGTTAGGTAGCCGAAAAGTTAGGTTAGGTTAGGTAGGTAGGTTAGGTAGTCGAAAAACAATTAATTCATGAAAACTTGCCCTATTAGGCAAATCGGGCCTGCATAGTAGGCCTGAGGAAGTGCGTTCTGGCTACTAGGTACGACAATAGATGATATATATATATATAATAGTATATATAATATATATATATATATATATAATATATATATATATATATATATTGAAATATCACACCCCAGAATGACATGCCAAAATGAGGGTAGCCGAAGCTATTTGAAACCACCCCACTCGCCGGCCACCCGGATGGTTATCTTGGTTATAGCATTTTACCAAATCACCTCATTCTTGGGGCACACGTGAGGACACAAATGCGAACAAGCCTGAATGGTCCCCAGGACTATATGCGAATGAAAACTCACACCCCAGAAGTGACTCGAACCCATACTCCCAGGAGCAACGCAAACTGGTATGTACAAGACGGCCCTTAAACCACATGACCATCACGACCGACAAAATGAGGTGATAGCCGAAGCTATTTGAACCACCCCACCGCCGGCCCCGGATGGTTATCTTGGGCATGCATTTTACCAAATCACCTCATTCTTTGGGGCACACGTGAGGAACACAAATGCGAACAAGCCTGGAATGTTCCCCAGTACTATATGCGAATGAAAACTCACACCCCAGAAGTGACTCGAACCCATACTCCAGGAGCACCGCAACTGGTATGTACAAGACGCCCTTAAACCACTTGACCATCACGACCGGACAAAATGAGGTGATAGCCGAAGCTATTTGAACCACCCCACCGCCGGCACCCGGATGGTTTATCTTGGGCATAGCATTTTACCAAATCAACCTCATTCTTTGGGGCACACGTGAGGAACACAAATGCGAACAAGGCCTGAATGGTCCCCAGGACTATATGCGAATGCAAACTCACACCCCAGAAGTGACTCGAACCCATAACTCCCAGGAGCACCGCAACTGGTATGTACAAGGACGCCTTAAACCATTGACCATCACGACCCGGACAAAATGAGGTGATAGCCGAAGCTATTGTTGAACCCCCCACCGCCGGCATCCGGATGGTTATCCTTGGGCATAGCATTTTTTAACAAATCACCTCATCTTTGGGGCACACGTGAGGAAAACAAATGCGAACCAGCCTGAATGGTCCCCCCAGGACCTATATGCGAATGAAAACTCACACCCCAGAAGTGACTCGAACCCCTACTCCCAGGAGCACGCAACTGGGTATGTACAAGACGCCTCTAAAAACCACTTGACCATCACGACCGGACAAAATGAGGGATAGCCGAAAGCTATTTGAACCACCCACCGGCCGGCACCCGATGGTTATCTTGGGCATTAGCATTTTACCAACTCACCTCAAGCTTTGGGGCACACGTGAGGAACACAAATGCGAAACAAGCCTGAATGGTCCCAGGACTATATGCGATGAAAAAAACTCCCCACACCCCAGAAGTGACTCGAACCCATACTTCCCAGAGCAACGCAAACTGGTATGTACAAGACGCTTAAACCACTTGACCATCACGACCGGACCAAATGAGGTGATAGCCGAAGGCTATTTGAACCACCCCACCGCCGGCCACCCCGGATGGGTTATCTTGGGCATAGCAATTTTACCAAATCACGTGTGCCCCAAAGAAGGAG
>WNGS01122205.1:0-10467 GCA_020271785.1 Procambarus virginalis
ATATATATGTCGTCCCTAGTAGCCAGAACTCACTTTTTGCCTACTATGCAAGGCCCCCGATTTTGCCTAATAATGCCAAGTTTTCATGAATTCATATATTTTCTCTAATTTTTTCTTATGAAATGATAAAGCTACCACATTTCATTTAACGGGGTAACGGGGGTGCAACTGCCACCTTCGTTGGAGCCAGTTTCGGAGTCCCCTGGTGGGTGGGTGGGTCCTAAAAAGTTATAAACTTCAGCTAGTGGTAATAGGCAGTCTGTGCCCATTAGCATTTGGCACTGAGTTCTCCCCATAACAGGGCCGGATGCAAGAGCACCCGAGGTCTCACAACTATTCATGCCTGGGAGAGAATGGGTTCTGGTTGGTTAAAATACACCAGATATCCTACCCTCTCTTAGGCTTTGAAGTATAGTGTAGTGGATACGAGTGCGTACTGCCACTTGACGGCCAGTGGTTCGAGTCCCCTCGTGGGTGGAGTGTCTAAAAGTTTATAAACTTCAGCTAGTGGTAATAGGCTAGTCTGTGCATTAAGCATTGGCACTGAGTTCTCCCACATAACAGGGCTCGATGCAAAGCACCCGAGGTCTCACACTATCTCATTGCCTGGGAGAGGAATGGAGTTCTGGTTGGTTAAATACAACAGAATTCCTACCTCTCTTATGGCTTTGAAGTATAGTGTAGTGGATACAGCGTGCAACTGCCACCTCGTTGGCCAGTGTTCGAGTCCCCTGGTGGGTGGAGTGTCTAAAAAGTTATAAACTTCAGCTAGTGGTAATAGGCTAGTCTGTGCATTAAGCATTTGGCACTGAGTTCTCCCACATAACAGGGCTCGATGCAAAGCACCCGAGGTCTCACACTATCTCATTGCCTGGGAGAGGAATGGAGTTCTGGTTGGTTAAATACACCAGAATTCCTACCTCTCTTATGGCTTTGAAGTATAGTGTAGTGGATACAGCGTGCAACTGCCACCTCGTTGGCCAGTGTTCGAGTCCCCTGGTGGGTGGAGTGTCTAAAAAGTTATAAACTTCAGCTAGTGGTAATAGGCTAGTCTGTGCATTAAGCATTTGGCACTGAGTTCTCCCACATAACAGGGCTCGATGCAAAGCACCCGAGGTCTCACACTATCTCATTGCCTGGGAGAGGAATGGAGTTCTGGTTGGTTAAATACACCAGAATTCCTACCTCTCTTATGGCTTTGAAGTATAGTGTAGTGGATACAGCGTGCAACTGCCACCTCGTTGGCCAGTGTTCGAGTCCCCTGGTGGGTGGAGTGTCTAAAAAGTTATAAACTTCAGCTAGTGGTAATAGGCTAGTCTGTGCATATATATATATATTCATATATACATACATATATATATATATATTCATATATACATACATATATATGTGTCGTACCTAGTAGCCAGAACGAACTTCTCAGCCTACTATGCAAGGCCCGATTTGCCTAATAAGCCAAATTTTCATGAATTAATTGTTTTCGACTACCTAACCTACCTAACCTAACCTAACATAACTTTTTCGGCTTCCTAACCTAACCTAACCTATAAACATAGGTTAGGTTAGGTTAGGTAGGGTTGGTTAGGTTCGGTCATATATCTACGTTAATTTTAACTCCAATAAAAGAAAATTGACCTCATACATAATGAAATGGGTAGCTTTATCATTTCATAAGAAAAAAATTAGAGAAAATATATTAATTCATAAAAACTTGGCTTATTAGGCAAATCGGGCCTTGCATAGTAGGCTGAGAAGTGCGTTCTGGCTACTAGGTACGACATATATATATATATATATATATATATATATATATATATATATATATATATATATATATATATATATATATATATATATATATATATATATATATATATATATATATATATATATATATATATATTGTGACGGTGTTCCCCCCTTCTAATTCTCCCACGCCTGCTGTAAGAGTCATGTCCACTATTCCCGAGCGTTCTCTACATTGCAGGCAACAATTGAACATATGTGGGAGAGAACAGTATTCTCGAAGAGCCGAGAAATTTGCAAAATAGAACATTTTGGCCTGTGGGATAGGCCCTTTAGGGAGCCAATATGGCGCTGGCAAGTCTGTTCTCCCGCCAAAACTGTGTGACGTCAGTGGCGCCAGATTGGTCACCGTCAGCGACATGGCACTGGGAGCCAATGAAAACCAACTTTGGGAAAAGTGACGTCACATAGGCATAGGGGGTCCGCCGTGTTGGCGCCAGGCGACATCAGTCTTTCACGACACGTCCGAGAGGTAGGACGCGCGATCGGTCATCCTGTCAGAGTGACGGATTTACCGAACTCCGGTGGATTTAAGCGTCTCCAGTTGTTGGCACGCACTCTGTGAGGTCTTCCTGCAACCCAGAAGTGGCTCAGATAAGGAATTGACAGAATATTGAGCAACAAGTGCTCAGGGACAGGTGCGTTGCAAGAAGTGGGCCGGGCATCGACGTGTGTCGTCGTTGGCAGTTCACCAGTATAAGAGACAGCTTAGTGGCCGGGCCACCCACCGTGAGTGAACCGGGTTGACAGCCTTGTCAACCAGGTTGAACGTGTGATCGACGATCCTGTCAAGTTTGACAGTAACCCCACCTTCGTGGAACCCTACGAGTCAACAGTTGGATGCAAGCACGTCGAGAAGTCTTCCCAAATACCTAGCGATATATCTAGACGACGAGGGAATTGACAGTGTTGTGAGCTTCAAGTGCTCTGAAGTCGGGTGCTGTGCGTGTGAAGCTTAAGCAGCATCGTCTGGGACGGCTGGTAACTTCACAGTGACTTCGTAGTGGTGAGAGGCAGTTCCTCTGGGAGTACAGTGACAAGAACTAATTGGGAAACGTGCGACGACCGCCGAGACGTAGGCTGGCTGCCGTAGTTGGGAGGAAAGTTGACGGCCAGGAGACCGACTTCAACCCTGCGACGTACTGTAGAGGAAGAAGCACGGACCTGCTGTGTACAGAAGCGGCGAGACGCGACATCCTAAGGCGTGGGCTTGTGTTTCTGGATGGTGAACGAGGCGAGAGCCTGGACCAGGAGCTACAACCCAACTGTCATCCTAGGATAGGTGAAGTAGGTGTTTACAGTTACCCTCCCATTTCCCCTTTAGTTAGCTATATATATTCTTGTCAGGATATTTTATATGTCGTGAGCAAGTCTCACTTGAGTTTAAGTCACAGAGAGCACAGTATGTGGTGAGGCTACCCAGAGCGCTCACAGTATCAGTTTACATATATATCTATGTGTGGGTGTGTGCAAGCACCAAGATTCATCAGAGAATTTACTGTGACTATTATTAATCTACAGTGAGTATTATTATTATATATATATTGGTAGTAAACCAGATATTGGTGTATTGATCTCTATAATCTATTGATATAAATGCCTGTGGATTGATCTCTATAATCTATTGATATAAGTGCCCGTGTGTTGATCTCTATAATCTATCGATATAAATGCCTGTGTGTTGATCTCTATAATCTATTAATATAAATGCCTGTGTATTGATCTTCATGATGTATATATATATATGCCTGACATTTTATTACTGATTTATATATGACATGCCTGTGTACTGAATAATATCATATACGTGAAGTGATTGTCAGTGATATCTCTTTAAGAGAAAGTATAGATATAAAGAAAAGTTCAGTGATCAAGTGAGTGCATTCACAGTAAATATTATTAAGAATAGAGTAATCTTTTGGTACGGTGAAAAGTCACTGTGAGAGTATTGTGAATAAGATGTTGATCGTGAGGCCAGTGAAATCATAAGTAAACCATGTGAACGTTGAATAGTGTTTTGGAAAAAGTTAAATAAACGGGGATCGTGACAATTAGAAAACAAGTACTAGTCTGTTCCCACGATCGCGAGGGTCCCGGTCAGCTGAGTCTGACAGGTGACACGTGCCGATGTTACCATATCGGTGCGCTCTAGAATATTATGCTATGAATGGAGCAATTGTCATATATTAATCCTGATACATTGATGCATATATATTTCTCGTTGTCTTTTAAGTAAAATACCAAAACTCTTTGGTGTTTGATATCATCCCCTCCATTTATCTTGTGACCGTGTAATGATGTAAAGTAGAGTGACCTGCCTGATACTATATTACTGGAATTTGCTCTTGCCACAATTACACCTGACCACTGCAGTGTTACTGGACATCTAAAAAACCAGTTGGCGACCTTGAAGGCTGTGTAAGAGTTCGGTGTCGGGGCGGGCCACAGATTGAGGGAACGATCTGTGCCCCACTCATCTTACAATCTAAAGGCCGGTTGTGAGATCGACTGGGGTACTCTCCGAGGCCAGCAGTGGAGCCTAGAGGATTGAGGGAAGACCCGCCGAACGACGGTGAGTAAGGGTTATTGTTGGAGCAACCACCTGGAAAGGAGATCCAGTCTACTGTTGCTTTAACCCTTCTCTAACGAGAACACCGTGAAACCCCGACATTGGCGACCTTGCCAGGATAAAGAGCAAGATCAAGGTGGTAATTGTGGTATTAAATATCAGGCCTAGGTTTTCACTCATTGTCACAAGATGGAGGGTGATAAAGTAGCCAGGTTTATAGACACGAGAGACGAGCAAGTACTGGAGGAGTGCACCAAGGCACAGCTGCAGACGATCGCCGACCACTTTGGGATCAAGTTGAGAGCTTCCAAAGTGGGAGAGAGAAGACTTGAGATCATGGCACAGCTCAAGGCACGTGATGAAGCCTTAGGAGAGGAGCGGCCACAGACACCTGCCAGTGGAGGAGAGAACTTGAGTACCGGTGGCAGCAGCCGGGGATCCAGTGGCAGCAGGCGCAGTATCAAGCTAGAAATAATGAAGATGCAGATAGAAGCACAGCTGAAGCGTGAGGAAGCAGAAAGAGAAGCACAGCTGCGCCGAGAAGAAGAAGCACAGCACGAGAAGAACGAGAGCACAGCAGCGCGAGAAGAACGAGAGGCACAGCAGCAACGAGAAGAACGAGAGGCACAGCTGAAGGAGCGCGAAATAGAAGCTAGGACGAAGCTGCAGGAGGTTGAAGCGAACAAGGAGATTGAGCTGAACGAGCTGAGCTAGGACTAGTTCCAACTGCCCCACCACAACAGCAGGAAGACCGCCGAGTGAGAGAGAGGGATTTGCCCGTCTTCGTGCCTAATGAGGCTGAGGGCTTCTTCGAGCATTTCGAAAGGGTCGCTACGTTGAAGAAGTGGCCGAGGGCAGAGTGGGCGGAGCTAGTTCAAGGAAGGCTCACTGGTGAAGCTCGTGAAGCTTACAACATGCTCGACCTCCAGGAGTGTACCAACTATGATGCAGTAAAACGGGCCGTGCTCCATTCGTTCAAGCTGACGCCGGAGTGCTATAGGAAAAGGTTTAGAGAATGTACCCGATCGCCAGGAAAATCGTATGCGGAGACGGCGAGGGACATGGAAAGGAAATTCGTGAAATGGCTGGAGTCAGAAGGAGCAAGATCGGCTGAACAGATCAAGAGGCTAATGGTCATGGAAAAATTCATGTCCGTGCTCTCTCCCGAGATTAGGGTGAGAGTAAAGGAAGCGGACATCAAGGACCCGAGAGCCGCAGCCGATCGAGCAGACATGCTAGAGGAAGCTTTACGTCCATGTCGAGAGGGACAGCACCGACCGCCCGCATTCTCCAGTTATGGGAGGAATAATAGAAGGTCGGACGGTTGGAGGACAGGACCGAGTTATCCTAAGTCCTACCCCTCGAATGGAGACAGCAGAGGACAGAAGAGTGCTGTGGAACCGCCGAAGAAGTCACCGAGGGAGAGCTCAAGAGATCTTGTTATCGTCACGGCCGGAGATGCTGAGCATGAGTCTTTGGAAGGCGCAAGAGGAGTCCGCGGAAGAAGAAGGATCCGTTGTTTCAACTGCGGGTTAATAGGACACATGGCGCGCGAATGCAGACGTCCTAAGCAGCGGGGTTACGTTGCTTTTGTGCGGGTAGAGGACCAGTTAGCCGAAGGAGTGCGGGATGGACCCGTACGTAGGAAGAAGGAGGCTAACCCATTCGTGCGTGAGGGAACTGTAAGGGTGGGGGACGCAGACCCCATCCCGGTAATGATGCTGAGAGATACTGGGGCGGAATTTACCCTGGTGAGCAGAACCCTTTTCCCTGAGTGTCACGAGAATACCTGTGTAGGTGAGGCAAGTGTGACCACTGTGGGAGGCCCAGTGCAGATGCCCCTACACCAGGTAACCCTGAGTTCGGTTTATGGATGCCAAACCCTAGTAGTGGGGGTCTGTGCGACGATGCCCACGAGGGAGGCACAGGTCATTTTGGGAAATGACGCATGTGGAGGACGTGTCCTACCGAACCTCGTGAAGGACGAGGAGTGCTTGGAGCACCTAGAGAAGAAAGGCGAAGTGTTCGACGCCTGTGGGGACGAGAAAGGAATCGCCATGGAGGCGTTCCCTGTCTGTGCTATGATTCCGAGGCAGCGCGAAGGACGAGGAGGACGTGGATCTGATAAGGCCGACGAGGAGACGTCCGACGGCCTGGGAATGATCACCTCGTCATGGAACCCGGAGAGCGAGTGGAGGGCGAAGGCAGCCCAGAGGTGAGGTACAGGTGACCCTCACCGGTTCTCCAGGGGTGGACCGCACTCGTCTCGAGGAGATGCAGCAGGCAGAATTCCCCAAGTTGATTTGTAAGGCCAAAGGAGGACGTATTGGTCCCGAGAAAGCTACTCACTTTAACAGGCAAAAGGCATATTAATAAGACAGTGTAAACCTGTAAGGATGGAGGTCGGAAAAGCCTCTCCAGGTACGAGAGATCAAGTAGCGTTGCCAGCCAAGTGCAGAGCGGCAGTGTTGAGTCCGTTGCACGCTGTTGACTCTGCGGGTCACCTAGGGATGACCACGATGCGACGTTCAACGTCGAGAGAAGTGGCTGGGCAACTACAACATCTTTTCTCTTGGGTGAGGAGGCCCAGGGAAAATCAGGCTGACAGTGGAAATATATTCCGGTCTGAGTGTGTCAGACGAACAGTGATAAATTGGGGAGTGATGCAGATTCGGTCGTCGCCCTACCGATCGCAGTCGAAGGGGGCGGTCGGAAGATTCCACTCCACCTCAGAGACAGCTCTGAGAATGTTCTGCGTAGAGCAGGAAGACGAGTGGGAAGAGACAGCGGGCCCTGTTTTGTTGGCCATTTGCAAAGCAGTGGCAGAACCGTTAACTTCTCACAGTTCCAGCTGGTGAACGGACGTGAGGTGTGGAGCCCTCGGTCCGCAATAGGTAAGCAGTGGACGCCCAGGATGACCTTGAAGACGGTCTGCAGACACATGAGGAGTGTCACACATTGGCGGCTGCAATACTGGCTGGAAGCCAAGATTTTCAGTGGAAAGGACAACGTAGTCGCAGATGCGTTGTCCCGCATGCACTAACCAGACATGACTCTTATTTTAAGGGGAGGGGTATGTGACGGTGTTCCCCCCCTTCTAATTCTCCCACGCCTGCTGTAAGAGTCATGTCCACTATTCCCGAGCGTTCTCTACATTGCAGGCAACAATTGAACATATGTGGGAGAGAACAGTATTCTCGAAGAGCCGAGAAATTTGCAAAATAGAACATTTTGGCCTGTGGGATAGGCCCTTTAGGGAGCCAATATGGCGCTGGCAAGTCTGTTCTCCCGCCAAAACTGTGTGACGTCAGTGGCGCCAGATTGGTCACCGTCAGCGACATGGCACTGGGAGCCAATGAAAACCAACTTTGGGAAAAGTGACGTCACATAGGCATAGGGGGTCCGCCGTGTTGGCGCCAGGCGACATCAGTCTTTCACGACACGTCCGAGAGGTAGGACGCGCGATCGGTCATCCTGTCAGAGTGACGGATTTACCGAACTCCGGTGGATTTAAGCGTCTCCAGTTGTTGGCACGCACTCTGTGAGGTCTTCCTGCAACCCAGAAGTGGCTCAGATAAGGAATTGACAGAATATTGAGCAACAAGTGCTCAGGGACAGGTGCGTTGCAAGAAGTGGGCCGGGCATCGACGTGTGTCGTCGTTGGCAGTTCACCAGTATAAGAGACAGCTTAGTGGCCGGGCCACCCACCGTGAGTGAACCGGGTTGACAGCCTTGTCAACCAGGTTGAACGTGTGATCGACGATCCTGTCAAGTTTGACAGTAACCCCACCTTCGTGGAACCCTACGAGTCAACAGTTGGATGCAAGCACGTCGAGAAGTCTTCCCAAATACCTAGCGATATATCTAGACGACGAGGGAATTGACAGTGTTGTGAGCTTCAAGTGCTCTGAAGTCGGGTGCTGTGCGTGTGAAGCTTAAGCAGCATCGTCTGGTACGGCTGGTAACTTCACCGTGACTTCGTAGTGGTGAGAGGCAGTTCCTCTGGGAGTACAGTGACAAGAACTAATTGGGAAACGTGCGACGACCGCCGAGACGTAGGCTGGCTGCCGTAGTTGGGAGGAAAGTTGACGGCCAGGAGACCGACTTCAACCCTGCGACGTACTGTAGAGGAAGAAGCACGGACCTGCTGTGTACAGAAGCGGCGAGACGCGACATCCTAAGGCGTGGGCTTGTGTTTCTGGATGGTGAACGAGGCGAGAGCCTGGACCAGGAGCTACAACCCAACTGTCATCCTAGGATAGGTGAAGTAGGTGTTTACAGTTACCCTCCCATTTCCCCTTTAGTTAGCTATATATATATTCTTGTCAGGATATTTTATATGTCGTGAGCAAGTCTCACTTGAGTTTAAGTCACAGAGAGCACAGTATGTGGTGAGGCTACCCAGAGCGCTCACAGTATCAGTTTACATATATATCTATGTGTGGGTGTGTGCAAGCACCAAGATTCATCAGAGAATTTACTGTGACTATTATTAATATACAGTGAGTATTATTATTATATATATATTGGTAGTAAACCAGATATTGGTGTATTGATCTCTATAATCTATTGATATAAATGCCGTGTGTTGATCTCTATAATCTATCGATATAAATGCCTGTGTGTTGATCTCTATAATCTATTAATATAAATGCCTGTGTATTGATCTTCATGATGTATATAGATATATATGCCTGACATTTATTACTGATTTATATATGACATGCCTGTGTACTGAATAATATCATATACGTGGAGTGATCGTCAGTGATATCTCTTTAAGAGAAAGTATAGATATAAAGAAAAGTTCAGTGATCAAGTGAGTGCATTCACAGTAAATATTATTAAGAATAGAGTAATCTTTTGGTACGGTGAAAAGTCACTGTGAGAGTATTGTGAATAAGATGTTGATCGTGAGGCCAGTGAAATCATAAGTAAACCATGTGAACGTTGAATAGTGTTTTGGAAAAAGTTAAATAAACGGGGATCGTGACAATTAGAAAACAAGTACTAGTCTGTTCCCACGATCGCGAGGGTCAGCTGAGTCTGACAGGTGACACGTGCCGATGTTACCATATCGGTGCGCTCTAGAATATTATGCTATGAATGGAGCAATTGTCATATATTAATCCTGATACATTGATGCATATATATTTCTCGTTGTCTTTTAAGTAAAATACCAAAACTCTTTGGTGTTTGATATCATCCCCTCCATTTATCTTGTGACCGTGTAATGATGTAAAGTAGAGTGACCTGCCTGATACTATATTACTGGAATTTGCTCTTGCCACAATTACACCTGACCACTGCAATGTTACTGGACATCTAAAAAAACCAGTTGGCGACCTTGAAGGCTGTATAAGAGTTCGGTGTCGGGGCGGGCCACAGATTGAGGGAACGATCTGTGCCCCCACTCATCTTACAATATAAAGGCCGGTTGTGAGACCGACTGGGATACTCTCCGAGGCCAGCAGTGGAGCCTAGAGGATCGAGGGAAGACCCGCCGAACGACGGTGAGTAAGGGTTATTGTTGGAGCAACCACCTGGAAAGGAGATCCAGTCTATTGTTGCTTTAACCCTTCTCTAACGAGAACACCGTGAAACCCCGACAATACATATATATATATATATCATATATACATATATATATATATATATATATATATATATATATATATATATATATATATATATATATAAATATATATATATCATATATACATACATATATATTCATATATACTCACATATATATATATTCATATATACATATGTCGTACCTAGTAGCCAGAACGCACTTCTCAGCCTACTATGCAAGGCCCGTTTTGCCTAATAAGCCAAGTTTTCATGAATTAATTGTTTTTCGACTACCTAACCTACCTAACCTAACCTAACCTAACTTTTTCGACTACCTAACGTAACCAAACCTATAAAGATAGGTTAGGTTAGGTTAGGTAGGGTTGGTCAGGTTCGGTCATATAACTACGTTAATTTTAACTCCATAAAAAAAAAATTGACCTCATACATAATGAAATGGGTAGTTTTATCATTTCATAAGAAAAAAAATAGAGAAAATATATTAATTCATGAAA
>WNGS01122209.1:0-25747 GCA_020271785.1 Procambarus virginalis
ACAAGTATCCCATTTAAACTGCTGTTCACCTAGCAGTAATTAGGTACCTGGGAGTTAGTTCATTGTTGTGGGGATGTATATCCTAAGGCCCTGTATACAATGTTCACAACAGAAGAATGTATAATCATTTCATGGTATACAACACATTGAGAAGGAATGAAGGTTAGATTTGAAAATTTAGTTTTAATACACTTACTCATTTATTGAGTCTTTCCTTCACCTTCATTCAAGCACAAGGGTATTACAGTAAGTTTCTCCATTACTATTTTTATTAATATTATTAGTTTTTTTTGTTATTATTTGTAATATTGTTAACAGGAGGAGTGAGGGGGGGAGGGGTAATGGTTCACATGTCCACATTCCAATGCCCGCTTCCCAGGGCTGAGGGTGCGGGGGTGTACAATAAACCAAGCACTTCCGGCGGCCGCTTGTCGAAGGCGGAAGTGTAGCCTAGGCCGTTTGTCATGATAATTAGTGATGGCTTTTATTTTGATTATGGGTTTGTAATCCAGTTAAGCCTTTATTCTTAATTTGTATTACAATGCTGGTAAAATACACTTCTTGATAATGAGTATGGAGTACAAATGAACTCATTGTGTACCCTATGCTCACAGGATGAGTATATAGGGTACACAATGAACTACCACTCACATGATGGGTATGGGATGCACAAGAAACTATCGCACAGAAGATGAGTATGGAGAGCAAAGTAAACAAAGATTTACACGATGAGAAAGGGTTGCACGATGTCGTATGTGACTCAGAATGAGTATGAGGTGCACAATAAACTACAGGTAACAGGATAAGTATGGGTTGCACAATAATTTACAGGTCACAGGATGGGTATGGGGTGCACAAACAACTGGTAACAGGATGAGTATGGGTTCACGTAATGTAACTGTTCACCTAGCAGTAAGTAGGTACTCAGGAATTAGTCAGCTTGTTGTGGGGTTGCATCCTAGGCGGGGTCAGTAATTCGACCTTAAGGATGTCCTTGATAAAAGCCTATCGTGTATGAATATACTGTGGTTTCCTGTCCCCCCAAAATGAATTATTATAATTATAATATTATGGTTTATAATTAAGTTTTAAGAGTGATTATGCGTCATAATTAACATACGTCTATCTTTACCTCAACATTTTATAAGTTAATTTCTGTCTGTATATGATGATGATCATATACAATTAAGGTAGCATTGCAACTTTATAGGAAACTGTTAAGTCCAAAATATATCTTGATTCTTATACTCGAGATATTGTTACAATAAACGTTTGAAAACAAAGTTTATATCTGTATTTAAAATATAAAATATTTTGCGTTTATCAACGCATCTCTCTGAATTACTAATTTTTTCTTAATTGTGAAGCCTGTATTGCCCGCCTGGCAGGACACTGATTCATTGGAAGTTTTCATGTGTCCGGACACCGGCGATGGTGTGGTATTGGCTATTTATTTAACCATGTCTTGGCTTTCATTTAAGATATATTTATTTGAAATGTAGTCACATTATCGTCTACATCTTTGTTTATGCTGACATATACACCTTTGATGTTACTTTGCACATATGCAAATGAATTACACAATTAATTCACTTGTTTGCAGGCCTTCACACTCCCTGAGATAGCCACCACGTAACTGTAAAAAGGCATATATCTTCAGCTTATATTTCTATCTTTATTATGACATAGAAAACTTCGTTTATTACAATATTTAGATTAAATTAACATTGATCTTCGAAAGATCATAGATCCTATCGATAGGGAGAGCGTCGGCCAAGAAACCTTGTTTAAAATATGAATATCTTTCCTGCCTAATAAGATATAATCTCTGTGATGGATTCACAAAAACTATTTTATCTCTGCGTTTCTGATAACATATACAAATATAAGTTTTATTTGTGAATCTCTATTAACTAAGCAATATATCAGAGAGCGTGTTAGGTTCGGTGTTCTATGAACGAAAAGGACATGAGTAGTTTAAGTAGCGAACGCATACAAGCGAATAACGATAGTATCTATATAGCAAAATTATTGTCCTGTGGAGTTGATTTAACTTCCAGACACATTTTTTTTAATAAATATTAAATGTTTTGTGGGTATTTATGAAAGATATTATTACAAATACCCATTCTACTTGTTAATATCATTAATTAAATTTGCGACAATTTGAGCAAAGAAGTGCGACGACTGGATCACGGTGTACAGGAGGCTGACATGGCAGCAAACACTCTCCAGGCGACCATATATCTTGGATAAGTCGCTCCACAATTTTGTCGCTTGGACCGTCGACTTCCTATGGCGTCACCTGCTACATATTTACTTCGAATTTCGATATGAAATTACATTATTTCAGAGTGAAAATAGGTTTGATCGTGTTCTACGTGCAGCACCAACATTACAGTAAGTAAATATATCATATTTCTTCATTACTTACGTAATACTAGGAGGATTTGGGTACATTTGGGTAGATTTGGGTAGATTTGGGTAATTCTACGGACCCTTTCGTTAGTTTAAATCTATGACCTCTTGTTCTTGAAGTTCCGGGTCTCAGGAATTCTTCCCTATCAATTTTATCGATTCCTGTTACTATTTTGAATGTAGTGATCATATCACCTCTTTTTCTTCTATCTTCTAGTTTTTGCATGTTTAACCCTTAAATGGCGCATAGCTATATACCATTTGACACCCACAGGCGCATACAAAACAAAAAAAAAAAAATTATTTTTTCTTCCTAACCTGTTAATTTGTGTTCACTGATCACGGGAAAAATAATAAAAAAATCGTAAGTTGAATATATTGGCCGCTATAGGGCAGGGAAGTCTGGCACAAAACAGGCGCTCACTCAGCATGCGTCCCAGGCGGTCTGTTGATCGCCAGCTGTCAGGCCGGAGTTGCCACAAAGAGATAATTGCCTAATTATTTCAATGTCTCTGATTGATTTTTCGTAGTTTTTTTGCTGTAATATTATTCAATAGTGTGTAGTGTGATATATTTATATAATGAAATGGGTGAATCATCGCTGTACTCAAAAATATGGTGTGCTTATTGTTGATTCAATTATGTTCATCAAACAGTGAACAAATACTTTGTCAGTTATTACACTATATACACAGGTTATATATAAGTATCTGCATGTTTTGTTCACCATAACGAACCACTAAGTTGCTATTATGAGTCAAAAAGTAACGAGGAGTGACCACCGTGTACCAGCCAGCCACTCACGCCCTCCCTCAAGTCATCTGACTCGCTCACATTCTCCTCCCACAATACTGTTTTTGCCTTTATTCACTATATACAGACGCTATATATAAGTATCTACATTTGTGTTCACCATAACGAACCACTAAGTTGGTATGCTGAGTGGCAGTGGCAGGCAGTGGCAGCCCGCCACTGGCTGCCACTGCCACTGATGGACCTCACAGTCAGCTGATGGCTGCCGCCCTCAAGGCCACACGCACTAATATTTCTCCTCCAACAATACTGCTTGTGGTGTTATTACGCTATATACACACATTATATATAAATATCTACCGGTTTTATTCACCAAACTTGTACAAGTAAACTGGTATGGTGCCCAAAGACGTGATCACCAGTAAACAACACGATAATTCCTGCAGACGACGCTCCTCTCACCAAAATGGCGGCTCCCAACCTCCTACTCTTGCTGTTTATACTCTCTATACACACGTTATATATAAGTATCTACATTTGTGTTCACCATAACGAACCACTAAGCTGGTATGGTGAGTGCAGTCAATAAAAGGTGGCCACACACAGTCAGATAACAACGCCACCACCCTCCCTCCCACAGCATTACTCCTCCTTCCATGGAGCACAGCGCTAAATATCATCACAATCCTCTTATTATCAGACCCATGGTCAGTTTTATCACAGTCAGGGGTCTCCTGTAATAATATTATCGCTACATAATAGCATGAACAAGTATATTATGGCATTTTTAGGCGATGCTGTGGTCACAAGCTGAACAGCAGTGCTGTGAGCTCATGCTGCGTGCGTCAGGCTTGGTAGCTTACTCGATACTGAGGCCCCTAACACCCGGGAGTTTGGCCCACGATTTTTTTAAAAAATGGCGTCTGTTTACAAGAGCCCTGATGAAGGTGTGGTGAACCCCGTGTATCCGCGGGCCGTTTAAATCTTGCGTAGTACTCCAACGCATCATATGATGCGACGCGCAATTTTCTGCAAGTCGGTCAACGCATCATATGATGCGATGCGCAATTGAAGGGTTAATGCCTTTAATCTCTCCTCATAGCTCTTGTCCTTCAGTTCTGGGAGCCACTTAGTGGCATGTCGTTGCACCTTTTCCAGTTTGTTGATGTGCTTCTTAAGATGTGGGCACCATACAACCGCTGCATATTCCAGCTTTGGTCTAATAAAAGTCGTGAACAATTTCTTTAGTATTTCTCCATCCATGTATTTAAAAGCAATTCTGAAGTTAGAAAGTGTAGCATAGGCTCCTCGCACAATTTTTTTAATGTGGTCCTCAGGTGACAGTTTTCTATCTAAAACCACCCCTAGATCCTTTTCTTTATCAGAATTCTTTAAAGATTTCTCACATAATTTATAGGTTGTGCGGGGTCTATGTTCTCCAATTCCACATTCCATAACATGGCATTTATTCACATTAAATTCCATTTGCCAAGTGTTGCTCCAAATACTTATTTTGTCCAGGTCTTCTTGAAGGGCATGACAATCATCTAGGTTTCTTATCTTCCCTATTATCTTAGCATCATCAGCAAACATGTTCATGTAATTCTGTATTCCCACTGGTAGATCGTTTATGTAGACAATGAACATTACCGGTGCAAGAACTGAACCCTGAGGTACTCCACTCGTGACATTCCTCCAATCCGATACCTTGCCTCTGATTGTGGCCCTCATTTTTCTGTCAGTTAGGAAATTTTTCATCCATGTTAGTAGCTTACCTGTCACTCCTCCAATATGTTCCAGTTTCCAGAACAACCTCTTATGGGGAACTCTGTCGAAAGCCTTTTTTAGGTCCAGATAGATGCAGTCAACCCAACCATCTCTTTCTTGTAAAATCTCTGTGGCTCGATCATCAAAACTGAGCAAGTTCGTTACACAGGATCTTCCAGATCGAAAACCATACTGTCTGTCTGATATTATATCGTTTTCCTCCAGGTGTTCTACCCATTTAGTTTTAATTATTTTTTCCAATATTTTGACTATTACACTTGTCAATGATACAGGTCTATAATTAAGGGGGTCTTCCCTGTTTCCACTTTTGTAGATTGGAACTATGTTAGCCTTTTTCCACACATCAGCTACAGCTCCTGTACACAGGGATGCCTGAAAAATCAGTTGAAGTGGAATGCTGAGCTCAGGTGCACATTCTCTCAGAACCCATGGTGAAACTCCATCCGGACCAACTGCTTTGTTCTTACCTAGCTCCTTTAGCATTTTTTCAACTTCGTCTCTAGACACCTCTATGTGCTCTATGTTGTTCTCTGGAATTCTTATTGTGTCTGGTTCCCTAAAGATTTCATTTTGTACAAACACACTTTGGAACTTTTCGTTTAGTGTTTCACACATTTCCTTTTCATCTTCCGTGAATCTATTTCCCATTTTCAACCTCTGAATATTATCCTTTACCTGCAATTTGTTGTTTATGAATTTATAGAATAGACCTGGTTCTGTTTTACATTTGTCTGCAATCCCTTTTCAAAATTTCTTTCTGCCTCTCTCCTCACTGCCGTGTAGTTGTTTCTCGCATCTTTGTATCGCTGGTATGTTTGGTGGTTCGGCCTCTTCCTGTATTGGTTCCAATTTTGTGTCTTTTGGTCTCTAGCCCTCTCGCAATTTCTATTGAACCAATCCTGTTTTCTAGTTCTGCATCTCTGTTTTGGTATAAATTTTTTGTGCCTATCATATATTTCACAAAACTTGACATACATCTCATTCACTTCCTTGCCTAGCATCAAGTCTGTCCAATTATACTCACTAAAAAATTTCTAAGGTCACCATAATGTCCTCTCCTGAAGTCTGGTTTCTCAACTGTTTCAACCTCTTTATTTTCTTCCAGCTTATAACGCATTGCATACTTTATTCCCAAAAAGACATGGTCACTTTTCCCCAAGGGAGGAAGGTACTGAATGTCAAATATCTCTTCCTCCTTCCTGGTAAATATCAAATCTAGCATGGAGGGAACGTCCCCTTCCCTTATCCTCGTAGCTTGTTTGTGTAGCCATCTTCATTGTGGTGTGTGCGTGTGTGTGTGTGTGTGTGCATGTGTGCTCTCCTACTTGTGCCTGCGGGGGTTGAGCTTTGGCTCTTTCTGGAGCCTATTGGGCTCTGTCAAGAGCCAGAGCACACGACCTTCACCTATAGCATCAGCCTCAAGAACTGAGGTGTGGGTAGCCGGCGTGGAGGGTCTGGGGCTCCCCCTTTCCCCTCCTGGGGAGGGGGGAAGCTGCGCAGACAGCGGCGCGGCGACGTATGACATCATACTAGTTTGCTTGTTTTCTGTTGGGAGAGTTCTATCCACTAGTTCGGCTTTTGGTAGCAATTTTAACCAGAATAGGGGATTGTTTTGAGGCGCTTCCCTTTCTGCATGCCTGTTCCGGTCGATGGCAGACATAGAATGCTTCCAATCACACGGGGGTTTCTATAGGCCATTGCTCCCCTTGCCTCTCTGAGGGGGCCCGGTTCTGGCTGTGGTCCCCGGTAGGCCTAAGAACTCCATACACATGACTGATGCCAAAGTCTGACATTAGCATATCAGCCTGGGAAAGCTCCGGGGAGCCGACAGGGCTCCCCCCAGAAAATACCAATTTCCTTACACTGATTAAAATGGGGGGGTTGGGTACTTGGATCCACCACATGATTGATACAGACAAAAGGGGGGAGGAGGTTCCTTTCCACCAACACACACCTCAGGGGAACCACTGGCACAAGGGAACACACACAACGGTTTAGGCCTCTACAAACTGGGACTTAAGGTCATTACTCCATTCCACTCCTCTTGGGTCACTACAAAGGCCATGGGTTTCAACAATACACTACTCTGACCACAATACACAAATGGATGTACAAAGTAAAATATCCCCCTGTGACACACAGCTGAGCACATGTACGTATCTTACATGGCAGTTTACGGGACACCATCTGGGTAAACCCATGCGTGCTTTGGCCGGTTGGGTCAAGCTACCACAAAATTGTTTACCGCTTAAAACTTACCACAATAGTTAATAAGACATTGTTTTATGACATTTCTTTGCCTAACTCCCAGGCCCTTTTTGTATCAATAAACAATTCTGTCAGTAAACAACCTTAAGTTTGAGGAAATTTTCTTTGACTAACGGTAGTTCAGGTATTCTACCATTTGTCGGTTGAGAGTTAGACAAGATAATTTGTGTGCATAGGCATCTATCCCTATGCTAGTGGCAGCTCATGTAGTGTCTAGCTTTACCATATATATATATATATATATATATATATATATATATATATATATATATATATATATATATATATATATATATATATATATTCAGTCTAGGGAGAATTTTACCAAGGCTACAACTGTGGCCAATTGCACTGTCTATTTTGAGGTTATTTTGCTAATAGATGTCACTAATTCTTGGGCTCTTATGTTGTTTTTAGAATTTAATTTATTTATATACAATGTGTGACCACTGTGAAGTGGTGGCCAAATTTACTTATTTGAGGTGCCTTGTGATAACCATGTGCTTATATTTGAATGTGTGACATTCTTAAAGTTTATGTGTAGCCAGGGGGAATGTAAAGTTGTATTGAATGCTAGGATATCTACAGGTATATTGTTGACAGCCACCTGCAAGGTAAAGTTTTGGTTTCATGCTCTTTTGTTCATCCAGCAAGGGCAAGTTAAGGAAAAGTCAGTGTGTGATTCTCACTTGTGTTTGGTTTCAAAGGTCTGAGTGCCCTTCCCCCCCCCTTCCCCACCATCCTCTTTTTGTTTACCATGGCTACCCCTGCTACCCCGAACCCCGGAGCAGACTTTTCAGGTTTTGTCTCGATTGACATGAGTGGAGACACGTCGGGTACTCCCCTGGAGTATACTGGTGATGAGAGCAATTTGTCAGTGATAACCCTTAGCCTGAGTGATGGGGGTGAAAGACATAGGTTATCTACCACTAGGAAGGTTAGCCATGTAGGGCAAAGTAGTGTAGGACCTGCACACCAGGGGGCCACCACAAAGATGTCAACATAAATCAAGCCCAGACAAGTGTCCAGACATCGGGGACCTTACCCACTAAGGAGGATAGAGTACCCTGCATCACTGCAAGGCAAGTAGTATACCAGCAAAAGTCCCTTGTAATACGAACCCTTCCTTGGTACCATGTGGTAACCCTTATAGGCTACAGTTCATAACCCAACCAGATGTTCCTAGGTTACACACAGTAGAACTACCCTGGAACCCACTAGCCCAAAACAGAGATATTGAGGACTGGTTGATTGATGCACAAATTGCTCTCAGTACAGTGACAAGTGAGGAACTAAAAATTAAATTAGCCTGAAAGGCTCTCCTTTACCACACACCTTGAGGTGTGTGAACACAACAAAAGATTCCAGGAGGTCTTCACAATAGAACAAGGAGAAGCCCCTGTACTAAATGAGGCGGAGGCAAAGCAAGCAACCTTGGAGAAATTTGACCTCACCAGTGATGAGGTCAAAAGGTGTCTGTTGGAGCTGGATGTGATAAAGGCTGTTGGGTCTGACAGAATCTCACCATGGATACTAAAGGTAGGTGCAGAAGCACTAAGTGTGCCACTCTCTATGGTGTATAACAGGTCACTGGAAACAGGAGACCTACCAGAAAGTTGGAAGACAGCTAACGTAGTCCCAATATACAGGAAGGGTGACAGGCAAGAGGCACTGAACTACAGGCCAGTTTCCCTAACTTGTATGCCATGCAAGGTGATCGAGAAGATCGTGAGGAAAAGGCTCGTAGAGCATCTGGAGGGAAATAACTTACGCACCACCAACATGGGTTCAGAGATGGTAAATCGTGCCTCACAGGTTTACTAGAATTCTATGACCAGGCAACAAAAATTAGGCAGGAAAGGGAAGGGTGGGCCGACTGCATTTTCCTGGACTGCCAGAATGCCTTTGACACAGTACCCCATAAAAGGCTGTTAAAAAAGTTGGAGCAACAGGCAGGAGTAAAAGAAAAGGGGCTGCAGTGGATAAGGGAGTACTTAAAGAACAGGAAACAGCGAGTAGCAGTGAGGGGGGAGACATCAGAGTGGTGAGATGTCACCAGCGGAGTCCCACAGGGTTCAGTACTTGGACCCATCCTGTTTCTAATATGTGTAGACAATCTTCCGGAGGGTATAGACTCATTCCTCTCAATGTTTGCTGATGATGCAAAAATTATGAGAAGAATCAAGACGGATGGAGAGAGACAGAGACTACAGGATGACCTGGACAAACTGGAGGAATGGTCTAGAAAATGGCTGCTAAAGTTCAACTCAGGAAAGTGAAAAGTAATGAAATTCGCCAAAGGGAGCAGGAGGCTGAACACAAGGTACCATCTGGGAGGTGAAACCCTGCAAGAGTCAAATAAAGAGAAAGATCTGGGGGTTGATATCACACCGAACCTGTCCCCAGAGGCCCACATCAAAAGGATATCATCAGCGGCATATGCTAGACTGGCCAACATAAGAACTGCCTTTAGAAACTTGTGTAAGGAATCGTTCAGGACCCTGTTTACCACTTATGTCAGACCAATCTTGGAATATGCAGCACCAGCCTGGAGTCCATAACTAGTTAAAACACAAGACAAAGTTAGAGAAGATTCAGCAGTATGCCACCAGGCTCGTCTCAGAACTGAGAGGAATGAGCTATGAAGAAAGGCTAAATGAGCTGAACCTCATGTCCCTGGAAAACAGAAGAGTAAGGGGAGACATGATAACCACCTACAAAATTCTCAGGTGAATTAACAGGGTGGACAAAGACAAACTCTTCAGCCAGATCTACCCAGATGAGCCACAGAGATGTTAGAAAGAATTTTTTCAGTGTCAGAGTAGTTAATAAATGGAATGCTCTAGGAAGTGATGTGGTGGAGACTGACTCCATACACAGTTTCATATGTAGATATGATAGAGCCCAGTAGGCTCAGGAATCTGTACACCACTTGATTGACAGTTGAGAGGCAGGACCAAAGAGACAAAGCTCAACCCCCGCAGCACAATTAGGTGAGTACACGAAATCCAGTAATTCCATGAGCAGTTTTCGGAATGCCCTTACGTGGGAAGATTTTGAGAACGCAGTCAGAGACCGGTTTAAGGTGGAGGTAACACTGTCAGAAGCTCATGAATATGTATTTAGTATGAAATTAAAACCAGCAGAAACAAAGATTTTGGGTGTACTGTCCCTGCATGTGTTGAACAGGTTAAGCAGGAATTAAGGTATACCCAGATACGTTAGAATTGTTAAAAAAAAAACAGCATTGAATGTAATGAAACGCTATTTTCAGGGTGAGCCCCGGAGGCTCCCTGGAGCTTATGGGGCTAATGTGTGTTATATTAGACTGGGACATTAGCTAAGGAGTTCAGACCTACCTGGGACAAGTGCCAGAACCTGGCCCCTTTAGAGAGGTTTCAGGGAGCAATGGCCCTGGAAAAAACCCTTGTGGTTGGGATTTTCCTTATCTGCCATCGACCGGGGTTAGGCACCCATAAAGGTAGGCATAACAGAACAAACCCCACAGGTAAAAAACTAACACATAAAAATGAACAGAGAGTTAGAAACTCCCTGCAATTCCAAGGAAACAAGCAAACATCAAACTTTACTGCCGCGCCAATCGTCTGCGCAGCCCTCCCCGCCCCGGACCTACCGCGTCGGCTGCCTAGCATCAGTTCGGAAGCTAAGCTTCAACCAACGCGAAAAAACCGCTGACCGGTGGGAGGGAGGGTTGCCAGGGAGCCTCCGCGGCACACCCAGAAAATGGCATTTCATTACATTCAACGCTGGTTTTCTGTGGGGAGCCCCTACGGCTCCCTGGAGCTTCATTTCCAAAGAGAAGGAAAAGAAAGGGCTGACTCGGGAGGCGGCCGCCACAAACTTCGCAACGTGAAGCCGAGACAACAGGCTGCAACCTGCGACCCAAGGCAACAAGAACGCACAGGAGCAGACGCGCATAAAGAATGGGCGGCCAAGAACCTGTGCAACCCTCAAATCCCTGCTAACAAAATGAGCCCTAGACGTCAGCAACACAGCAGCAAAAGCTGCAAACATCCGAACAGCATGGGCGCAAGGACAGATCGCAGGTTGGAAGACTTAAAAACTCTGCAGACGACCTGGAAGACCCGAGCCCTGAAACAGGGAACGAGGGGAACCGGATCAACCCAAAGAGCATCCCCAGATATGGTAGGCAGGTAACAAAAAAAAAAGCGCAACCGGACAACACAGGACGCACCCCTGGCCGAACCAATCAAGCATCAATAACCCAAGAACCCCTCCGGAAAGCAGCCGTCTCGATCGTCGCCAGAAGGACGCAGAAAGGCTGCAAACATACAAACCTACCACCAGTACCAAAGAGTAGAAACCTGAACCGAAGGGGCTACCACAAACTGAGGAGAAGAAGAGGGCACCCTGATCAAGGACCAGGACGGCGCAGGCGACGCATGAGCAGGCCAGAGGTGAAACAAAACACGAGAAAGCGTACGAAACGGGGCAGATGTGACGTCCACCCCGAACGCAAACCAGAGCGGCTCTGCCAGCGCCGCACAAAATGAGGCAACAGTAAGAAACATCAAATAACTGTAGTCCTGAAAACCCAAGAAAAGACAAAACAACCCAATGCAAAAGAGAAGACAACCTACGAAGAGCAAGAAAAAGGTGCATAGAAATACCAGGAACGTCATACTGTCGCCGAGACGAAGCTCACAGGTAGAACACCGTTAACAAAGCCACCTGATCACCAGAGAGATGGTGATACCCGCATCAAAATACCAGGCGCGAAGAGCCGAGGAGAAGGGTGAACCAGTCACGTACAGGATCGGTCCGACCTGCCGAAAGAGGCGGAGCCGCGGGAAAATGCCCTGGGTTCGGACACCTATCAAGCAGCATCTGAAAATAAAGCTGGGCCGGCCACCAAGGGACCATGAGGACTACTCTCCTTGGGAATGGGCTCCAACCGAGCCAGAACCCGAAGCAACAGCTGGACCAAGAGAAGAGGAACAGGTACCCCCACCTCGACCAGTCCTGCCGAAAGACATCCACTGTGAACGCCTCGCAGGCGGGTAAGGGCGCCACATAGAATGGGCGACGCCTAGACCACGCCTACTCAAAGACGTCCATGGCAAGGAGTCTATACATCCAGCAGAGCCAACGAAACGAGTCTGCGATGACTGGCTAATCCGCGAACAGACGAATGAACCGAGACAGGCTGTCCGCCAAAACGTAGGACACACCCCGGACATGAACCTCACGGTTAGCCAAACCCCGAGAATCCAGCAAACGAGCCACTCGAAGGAACCCCAAAGGTCAAACACCTAAGAGAAACCCTGTGGTTCCGGCAAAGAACCGCCAGAGAACAGTCCGAATGGAGCTGAATAGTAGAGCACCAAGTGACCCAAACACTCCGGAGCGCAAGCCAAACAGCCACGAACTCCCAAACCGTGCTGTGAGCCCAACGGACGGACAGACCCCACCATCCCCAGCCAACCTGGTGAGCACTGGTCACAAAGCCCCAGCCAAGAGATGACCCATCCGTGAACACATTGAGCGAAGGCATGGGGAGGTGCCAAGGCACGGAACCCCGAAAACCCCAAAGAGGAAGCTGGTGATGCAGCACCAACTCAAGATCCCCGGAGGAACAAACCCAACGATTGCAAGAGAGGCGGAAGGGGTTGTCTCCGAAGGAACCAAACAGACGCCGAAGCCAAACCCGACCCCGTGGGCAGACCAGCACGTCGAAGTTCAGACTCCCTCACAACTGCTCGAGCAACCACCAAGCAGCCCGGGACCTCCCTCATGAACAGCCGAAGGCGGGACCACAGCAACAGCAACACTTCTGGAGGGAAAGACAAGGAGCGGCCCAAGAGCCCTAAACAAGACCCAGCAAGGTCCGAACCCGGGATGGAAACAGATGGAACGGCCTCCAGATCACCAGGAAACCAAACCCGGCGATCTGGAAAGAACCACACCCCTGGCGAACAGACAAGCGGACCGACTGGGAGCCCACGCCAGCCAATCGTCGAGGTAGGCCAGACACCAAATCCCAAGTAGACTCAGACAGGGCACCAAGATCCGGTAAAGATGCGCAAATACACCAAGTGCCAATTACAAACTAGGGAAGGCAACAAAAGCGGAAAACCTGAAGCCCCACCACCAACTGTGCCAGTCCCGGAAAACTGGAGAGGAACATGCCAAGAATTGACCTGGAGGTCCAGGGCCACCATCCAGGCACCCAGCCCCAACAGAAGCCGGACAGGAGACAACAGTCCTCCGATGAGGGCATAGAACCCAGAGCGCAGACTGAAGATGTCCAGAAGAACCGCAGATTCGACAATCCCATTTCTGCAAAGAGCAGATGGGAGCCCCAGAAGGATGGGGCAGATCGACCACGTCCAACGCACCCACTAAGATGACATAACGAAGCGCAGGGGAAGAAGCCCACCTCGCCAGCCCTGAAGCCCTCAAAGGGGGAGAAGCTGTCCACCGCCGCCACCAGTGGCTGGAAGACAACCAAAAGCGCCCACTAACTGCGGGACCATGCAAGAGTTAACAGAGCAAGCTGCTCCCTCAGCGCCCCATCAACAGAGAAGGGAACAGAGCCCCTTCCAAAAGAAAAAGTATACATACACATATACACATATATATTATGTATATACACATACACATATACATACATATATAAATACACGCACACACAAGGTATGTTACACACACCCTCAATTAAACCTCACGTCACTGGGAGACAGAAGAGTTAGAGGGGACATGATCACCACATACAAGATTCTCAGAGGAATTCATAGGGTAGATAAACACAGGCTTTTTAACACAATGAGCATGCACACTAGGGGACACAGGTGGAAATTGAGTGCCCAAATGAGCCATAGAGACGTTAGAAAGAATTTTTTCAGTGTCAGAGTAGTAGACAAATGGAATGCATTAGGAAGTGATGTGGTGGAGGCTGATTCCATACACAGCTTCAAGTGTAGATATGATAGAGCCCAATAGGCTCAGGAACCTGTACACCTGAAGATGTTCCAAACAACACAACGAAAAGTTCCAAAGTGTGTTTGTACAAAATGAAATCTTTAGGGAACCAGACACAATAAGAATTCCAGAGAACAACATAGAGCACATAGAGGTGACTAGAGACGAAGTGGAAAAAATGCTCAAGGAGCTAAGTAAGAACAAGGCAGTTGGTCCAGATGGAGTTTCACCATGGGTTCTGAGAGAGTGTGCACCTGAGCTCAGCATTCCACTTCACCTGATCTTTCAGGCATCCCTGTGTACAGAAGTCGTAGCAGATGTGTGGAAACAGGCCAACATAGTTCCAATCTACAAAAGTGGCAGCAGGGAAGACCCCCTCAATTATAGACCTGTATCATTGACAAGTGTAATAGTGAAAGTATTGGAAAAACAAATCAAAACTAAATGGGTAGAACACCTGGAGAGAAATGATATAATATCAGACAGACAGTATGGTTTTCAATCTGGAAGATCCTGTGTATCGAATTTACTCAGTTTCTATGATTGAGCCACAGAGATATTACAAGGAAAGAGATGGTTGGGTTGACTGCATCTACCTGGACATAAAAAAAGGCTTTCAACAGAGTTCCACATAAGAGGTTGTTCTGGAAACTGGAAAATATTGGAGAGGTGACAGGTAAGCTGGAGAAATGCTACAAGTCGAGTACCACAGGGTTCAGTTCTTGCACCAGTGATGTTTATTGTCTACATAATTGATCTACCAGTTGGTATACAGAATTATATGAACATGTTTGCTGATGATGCTAAAATAATAGGAAGGATAAGAAATTTAGATGATTGTCATGCCATTCAAGATGACCTGGACAAATAATTATATGGAGCACCACTTGGCAAATGTAATTTAATGTTAATAAATGCCATGTTATGGAATGTGGAACAGGAGAACATAGACCCACTCAACCTATATATTATGTGAGAAATCTTTAACCCTTAAACTGCGCATGGCGTATATATACGCCCTGAGTAACATGTCCGACGGTGCGCATGGCGTATATATACGCCATTGGGTGCCATTCCCGATTCAAATGGCCCGCGGCTACACGGGGTTCACAGTAGCTTCCTCAGGGCTCTTGTAAACAGACGCCATTTAAAAAAAAATCGTGGGCAATAATCTCAGGTGTGAGAGGCAAAGTACTGTTGGAGCAACCAAGGCTGGCGCACGCAGCATGAGCCATCAGCATTGCTGTTCAGCTTGTGACCACAGCATCACCGAAAAATGTCAAAATAAATATATAACTGTTATTATTTAGTGATGACAATATTACAGATGACCCGTGACTGTGATATAAATAACCAGGGTTGTGATAATAGCAGGATTGTTGTAATAATTAGCGCTGTGGGAGGAGTGATGCTGAGAGACAGGGAGACAGCATCGTTTACTGACTGTGTGGCCACCTGTTATTGTTTACATTCACCATACCAGCTCAGTGGTTCTCTATGGTGAACACAAATGTAGATACTTATATATAATGTGTGTATTAGTGTAATAACAGCAAAAGGATTATGCTGGGAGCAGCCATTTGGGTGACGGAGGTGACGTCGTCTGCACGATTTGTCAAGCTGTTTAGAGGGTGGCCACTATGCTCTTTGGGCGCACTACAAGCTTAGGTGTACAGTTACAGTGCATAAAACATGTAGATATTTATATATAATATGTGTATATAGGGTAATAACACTGAAAACAGTATTGTTGGGGGAGAAAGTTTAGTGTGTGTGTGACCTTGAATGAGTGAGGGAGCCGCCAGCCGCCAGCTGTGCATACCGACGACTCTTAGTGCCTGAACTAACTATATCAGCTTAGCTGTACAGTTGTGGTGAACAAAATATATACATACTTATATATAACGTCTGTATATAGTGTAATAACACCACAAATGGTATTGTTGGGGAAGAAAGTTTAGTGCGTGTGTTGATGGAGTGGCAGCGAGTGGCTGGCTGGTGTGTGGCGGTAACTCTTCGTTGCTTTTCGACTCTCAATACCAACTTAGTGGTTCGTTATGGTAACCAAAATATGCAGATACTTATATATAACCTGTGTATAGAGTGTAATAGCAGCAAAACTATTTCTTTATTGTTTTATGAACATAATAATTGAATTACTAATATGCACACCATATGTTTGAGCATAGCGATTATTCACCACTTTTATTATATAAATATATTACAATACACACAATTGAATAATATTACTGCAAAAAACTAAGAAAAAATCAATCGGAGACATTGAAACAATTAGGTAATAATATCTTTGTGGCAACTCCCATCTGTCAACGCGGGTGACGCTGACCGGCCCTGGCGACCGCTCTGTCAACGCCCACTTTTTGCCAGACTTCCTCGGTCAATTGCGCCCAAAATATGTGACCTACGATTTTTTTGCTATTTTTCCCGTGCTCAGGGGACACAAATTAACATGTTTAGAAGACGAAAAAAATTTTTGGAATTTTTTTTTTCTTGCGCACAGGGGTGTAAATGTCCCCAGGACCCCTGAGCAGTGTAAGGGTTAAAGAATTCTGATAAATAAAAGATCTAGGGGTGGTTCTAGATAGAAAGCTATCACCTGAGGACCACATAAAGAATATTGTGCAAGGAGCCTATGCTACGCTTTCTAACTTCAGAATTGCTTTTAAATACATGGATGGTGAAATACTAATGAAATTGTTCATGACTCTTGTTAGGCCAAAGCTAGAATATGCAGCTGTTGTGTGGTGCCCATATCTTAAGAAGCACATCAACAAACTGGAAAAGGTGTAAATACATGCAACTAAGTGGCTCCCAGAACTGAAGGGCAAGAGCTATGAGGAGAGGTTAGAGGCATTAAATATGCCAAAACTAGAAGACAGAAGAAAAAGAGGTGATTTGATCACTACGTACAAAATAGTAACAGGAATTGATAAAATCGACAGGGAAGATTTCCTGAGACCTGGAACTTCAAGAACAAGAGGTCATAGATTTAAACTAGCTAAACACAGATGCCGAAGAAATATAAGAAAATTCACTTTCGCAAACAGAGTGGTAGACGGTTGGAACAAGTTAGATGAGAAGGTGGTGGAGGCCAAGACCGTCAGTAGTTTCAAAGCGTTATACGACAAAGAGTGCTGGGAAGACGGGACACCACGAGCATAGCTCTCATCCTGTAACTACACTTAGGTAATTACCTGTTGATTGACGGTTGAGAGGCGGGACCAAAGAGCCAGAGCTCAACCCCCGCAAGCACAATTAGGTAAGTACAATTAGACAATTAGGTAAGTACACATGTGCGTATGCACATACACAGTGTACACATGTACATGTGTACACACACACACATACACGTGAAAAGAAAATTACAAGCCGCTGACCAGTGGGCAGAGAGCACCACGCCGCCCAGGCGAAGAAGGCACAAAACTGCATCAAAAGGCCCACCTCGACAACAAAATCCCAAAGTTCCAGTGCGACCACAACACGTGCCAAGACCCAAAAAGATCAGTCTGCAAGCCAGGAAGACCCAGGAACCCCAGAAGGCAGAACCGGGTCACACACGAGGAAACAAAGCCCCCTGAACCCACAAAGGGGGCCCGAGAGGAAGAAATCTCAGGAACGAAACCAAAGAACCCAAAGGAACCCGGAATCGAACCCAGGGGAGCCCAAACCACCACAATTGCCGGCAGAGATACACCGCAGAAAGGCAAAGCACAGCCCCCAGACAGAACCCCCAGGGAAACAGTCAAAACAGACCGAAAACCGAGGGACAAGGTGCAGGAGCAAGCATAACAGACAGGGACACTGAGCCCAAACCCTAAGGCCTAGACCCAAAACAGATAAAACGAAAAACCCGGTGTAAAATCAAAACCCAAACGTTCCCAGAACAGGAAACGGGCAGAAAACACAAGAAAAGCAAAGAAACGACAACAGGAGAATAAAACAACTGAAAAAGGTGAAAAACTCACCCAAGACACTCGCTCGCACACCCAGGTGCATGTAAACAAACCGCAATGCCGCCCTGGTGGCCACGCCGGGAAACTGGCAGAAGAAAATGGCCACCAGAACAGAGGGCTGTGACCGACGCAAAAGATACGAAAACACGCCAGCAAAAGTGGGAAGCAAGCCGACTGGATGGGCGAAAAACTCTGCCCAGAAGAAGAAAACCCAGGCAGGGGCAAACCGCCCCAGAACTGCTAGCAGGCATCCCCCACAGCCCCGGGAACCCGCAACAAAGGCCCCAGGGCAGAGCCGTCCTCCAAGCCCTCCGCCCTTAAAGAAAAGGAAGAGTCCATGGGAAAGGCAGCAAGAGAGGGCCGCTGGTAAGACCCAGAAGCCTTGGCAGAAGGAACAGGCTCGTAAACCTCCGTCCCCAACCCGAACAAGGCAGCCCCCGAAAACCGTCCGAGTCTCGGCCCCAACTAAACCCGCAGACGTTCCGGAGCCGGGAACAGAACAGGGGCGAACAGCACCTAACCAAAACAGGGCAGCCCCGGGGCATCCGAGTTGGAACCAACCTAGCGTGTTGCAGCAACCTAACCTAGCTTGAAACACGGATGCTGCCTGTACTCTGAACAGTAATAACATCAGGAGAGTACTGGAGAACAAGCAGACTCTCGCAAGACTCCAGGTCAAGGTGTCAGTGACCCAACAGGCAACATGACGGAGGTAAAAGTGGCAACTGTCACCCGGAGACAAGGGCACGGCATGCGGGACCAAAGAGCCAGAGCTCAACCCCCGCAAACACAACTAGGCGAGTACAGCAACCAACGATCCCGTACAAGACGGGTTGGAACCTGGGAGACACATTCAATGGTCCACCGAGCCCCGACAGGGGTTTCCAGGGCCCGTAGGCTGACTGCTACGGGAAGCCCAGGTAAGGTGTTGCTAACCGGGTTAAGAAAGCCAAAAATAACAAGGGGTTAGAGGACAACACTGAAAACCCCTGCGACGTGTACAATCACGGGAGACCAAACACTACCACACAAACTATAGCCACACTAGGCAGACCCCCACCAGGCAAATGAAAATAAAAACAAAAGAAAACCCCGCAAAAGAACACCGTCTCCAGAAACAACAGGAAGCATTTGCCGCTTAGGTGGCAGGTCACGCAACACCTTGACGGCCTAACTAGCACAATATCAGTCCCTTTCCAGGGCCAAACAAGGGCCCCAAGCCCCAGCTGGTCCCAAGGGCGAGGCAAATGCCGAGCAGCAAGAACCTCTACGAGAATGGTTCCCGAACGCCCCAGGGAAGATAACCCTGTCATGCAGGGGCAGTACTCACAGGGCGCTTAGGGAAGGAAGCCCCTAAGCACATGCAGCCCCGGCACTGATGAGGTACTCCTGGCCACTGCACAACACAACACACAGCAGTGAACGCCACACAAGGCAAACACCGCCTAGGAAACAGAGGCCAGAGAAGCGTCTATCCCAGTTGACATTAGCTTATGAACTGATGCTAGGCAGCCAGCACGGTAGGTCCGGGGCTCCCCCCTCCCCCTCTCGGGGCGGGGAGGGCTGCGCAGACGATCGGCGTGGGAGTAAAGTGTGATGTTTGCTTGTTTGCTTGTTTCCTTGGGATTATAGGGAGTTTCTACCTCTCTGTTCGGTTTTTTGTTTTAGTTTTTTACCTGTGGGGTTTGTTTTGTTATGCCTACCTTTCTGGGTGCCTAACCCCGGTCGATGAAAGATAAGGAAAAACCCCAACCACAAGGGGGTTTTCTAGGGCCATTGCTCCCTGAAACCTCTCTGAAGGAGCCAGGTTCTGGCGCTGGTCCCTGGTAGGTCTGAACTCCTTAGTTAATGTCCCAATCTAATATAACATACATTAGCCCGATAAGCTCCAGGGAGCCGTAGGGGCTCCCCACAGAAAACAAACATTTTGTGACGGGCTACTGGAACTCATTAAAGCTCAGGTCCAGGCGGTCCTGTCATTATATAATTTTCATCAATTAGTATCATATGCTCAACACCTTCAATCTAGGGAACTTGATCGAAACCAATGGTCACAGAGGCATGAGACCCCCTATGTTGAATCTATCCAGGCCCCCCCAATGAATAATACCCCACCTGCTCGTAACCCCGGGGTCGAGCCAGGATTCTACCTCGTTCCCCAAGGATATCCACCCATGCCGGGATACCATCAGCAATTTTTTCAGCTTTATTACCCCTATGGCACCCCATCCCCAGATGCTGACTCCCCCCTAGACCAAATGATCCTCAATGGGCTAGAAATCCCCAGAAGGCCCCCCTAGCGGACCCCAACCTAGGGCTGATAAAAGTTGGATGCAATGCTGGTCCTGCGGAAGATACGGCCACAGCCCTAGAGAGTGTCAGTTTTTTTGTTCCTATACGGAACAACAAGACTAAGAGAGAGAGAGGCCACTTAAGGAGTTCATAAAAGGACGTCCTTTAGTTAGAATTATAGTACAGAATAGGGTATTTATGGCATTCATAGACACAGGTAGTGAAGCCACCTTAGTTAAGAGTTCTAGTTTAGTGGGCCCTGACAGATTGTAGGATTAAGGCGTGTAGGAAAAACCTGACTGTGGTAACAGGTAACAGTCTGGATATTGTAGGCCAAGTAGCGTTAGATTTTAACCTTGGTGCTGAACCTTCTGTACACACCTGCCTTTTCGGGAATGTAGAATTTCCAGGCGATATACTTTTCGGCGTAGATTTCCTAAACAGATTTTCTTATGTTCTGTCGGTTCGTAAGTCGCTGAGTGCCTGCGAACTGAGACTAGAAAACACCTCATTCCCTGTTAAGTTTACTGAATTTCCTCCTCTTTCAGCTGTCATAAGTAAGAAACCTAAGAATGTTGGGAGCATAAACCTGATAAACATCTTTGAGGAGGGTAGAAGCCCTAGCCACCCGTCCCTTCCCTGTTGTTTCATCCATGCCCGTCCAAAGCAGGTCTGTCCCCTTAATTCGTTAAGTTTTATCCCTGCTGCCGTAGGGCGTAAAGTACCCCTGGGAAGTAACCTGGTAGTCAAGGGTTGTGTTGGGAGTATTCTAATTCCTCATCATGTGGCTTCCGTTATGGCTAAAGGTATTTATCTCCCTGTAGTGAATGTATCTAACCAACCCTTCAATTTTCACACTGGGGATAGAATAACTGAGGCTGTATTAGTTTCTGAGGAGGAGGACGGAGAGGGGGATGGACACGTGGTGAGCAAGTTCCTACACTTCGACCAATTTCAACGTGGATCATGATGCCTCAGCCAGCCAAGACTTGACCTATGTAGGTATGAATGCCTACTGAAGGCCCCGGGGGTGACAAGAAGAACCGTATCTCCTTCATTCCAATAAAATCAACGTAGAAAGGTGCGTTGTCTGGGCTTTGTGTATGGTGAGGCAGGTACAGTGTATGGGTGAGGGTGAGGGGTAGGTCGTTGCCATCTCAGTGCCACTACCCAGCAGCCCCCAGGCGGGGTGTGGAGGGAGGGGGGAGTGATGGGGGAGGCTCTCGAGCTGTCTACAGTGATGTTAGTTGAAAGTTACTGCGTTCATAAGCAAATCAGTGAGTGTAGTGTTAAAAACAAAGTGCACTAGTGATTTCCCCGAGTGTTGATAGTGTGTAACAAGTGTGACGGCGGCCTCCCTCGCATGCCCCCCCTCCACCATCCCCGCCCGCCATCTTCCCCCACCCCGCTACCTGCGCCCGACCCAGCCAGCCGCCCATCAACACACAGCCTACCCACACACAGTGCCCAGGCCATGTCCAACTCCCCCAGGAGGGTAATGTTTGCTGTGTTACTCTCCACCCGGGAAGGAGAGGGTGCACTCAGTGGGCAGCCAGGCGTCATCACATCTAGGCATGGCACATGTCGCACCTGACACACAGCCTCTTTCCAGCCAAGAAGATGAACACCCAAGAGGAAACTGTTAAGTGTGTGACAGACGGTATTGTCTCAATGGAGATGGAACTGTCTGCTATCATTCTGTCAATTCAGATGGTTGTCTAGGGTCTAGGCGCCCGCCCCGAGGCAGTGACGATGGACAACCTGTTGCAGGAGCAAGGAACAATACCTCCCTCAACTTCATTTCAGCAGATAATCTGCTTAAAGCAGTCAAAGCGACGTCCACCAGAACCTTGCGCCCACATCCCCATGGCTGCCCGTCACCAAGCAGCAGCCAAACTCACCAGTCTGCTGACAAAGGTCAACAATGCTCCCAAAACCACTGGATCGTGGCACAATCTCCTTCTATTTGGGAATCC
This sequence comes from Procambarus virginalis, assembly GCA_020271785.1. Classification (NCBI taxonomy): domain Eukaryota; kingdom Metazoa; phylum Arthropoda; class Malacostraca; order Decapoda; family Cambaridae; genus Procambarus; species Procambarus virginalis. Next base: position 22,433 of record WNGS01122209.1, read on the forward strand.
ATCTTGAGGGGTTATCTTGAGATGTTTTCGGGGCTTAGCATCCCTGCGGCCCAGTCCTTGACCAGGCCTCCTTTTTGTTACACATGCCTAGCATTACCACCCAGGAGAGACAAGTCATTAGCAACCTCTGTAATCAGGGCTCTTAATGAATTCCCCAGAGCAGACAACCTGGTCCACCTCCCCCTTCGTGCCAAGAACACCAGCAGCAGGACGACCAACAATAACTCACCTGAGAACCACAAAATAAGAGCACAGATCACCAGGAAAATAGAAGAGGGCAATACCACAGGTGGCATCAGAATCATGACCAGCGATGACACTATTGCCCCCAGGAACGCCAAGACAGCAGAGGCTCTTCACGACAAACACCCACCCAGAGCCCCAGACAGCAGCAGGGATCCCCATGAAAACAATGCTGGCATAGAACTCTTGACTGTTCGAGAATCTGAGGTGTACAAAGCAGCCATGTCTTTCCCAACAGGTTCAGCAGGGGGCTTTACAGGCCTAAGACCCCAGCACATCAAACAAATGCTGAACCCGGTGCTTGGAGATGCTGCAAAGGACCTTCTAGTGGAACTTACCAGATTCTCCAACATGTGTTTGGCTGGCGGCATCCCTGAGGACATCAGGCCTGTCTTTTATGGAGCAGCACTCTGTGCTCTAAAGAAGAAGGATAGGGGAATCAGGCCCATTGCCGTTGGCAACACCCTCCGACGCTTCGTAGCTAAAGCTGCAGTGAGATCTATCAGCCAGGAAGCAGCCACCTTGCTGAAACCTCATCAGCTTGGGTTTGGGATTCCCCTAGGCTGCGAAGCTGCAGCGCATGCAGCGCGGGCTTACATTGCTGATCTCCCGGACCAGAAGGCACTAGTAAAGCTTGACTTAAAAAAACGCTTTCAATCAAGTCAGAGGAGACGCTGTCCTCAGGGCTGTACACAACCATTTCCGTCCCCTTTACCCATTCATCCCATCATGCTACAGAGGGGATTCTAAGCTTCTTTTTTGGGAGCATGAAATAAACTCCTGTGAAGGTGTCCAACAAGGTGACCCCTTAGCCCCCTCCTTTTCTGCCTAGCTATCAAAGAGTTCACTGATAGTCTGACAAGCAAGCTAAACATCTGGTACCTGGATGATGGCACTCTCACTGGAACCCCAGAAACCATTTTGGAGGATATAAGGAAAATCCAGGAGCAGGGAGCAGCCTTAGGCCTCATTCTCAATGCATCCAAATGCGAAATAATCTCCCTCAACCCAGACATCACTGGGCAAATACAAAATGTTCTTCCAGACATTCTCGTTGTCGAGCCACCGGACTGCACTCTCCTGGGTGCCCCCATTGGCCCACAAGCAATCGAGGAGGTCCTAGATGCAAAAATCACTGATCTAAAGAGAATGCTGGACAGGATTGACAAGACTGATGCCCATGATGCTCTCTTTCTCCTCACAAGATGCCTATCTCTCCCTAAGTTGACCTACTTTCTGAGATGTTCTCCATCCTACAGCAGCCCTAAGTTAAATGTGTATGACACCCTTCTGAGGTCCATGCTGGTGAAAGTCCTGAACCCTGTAAGACTCAGCGGCCTTGGTGTCTGCAGAGCCTCCCAGATTGCTCTACCAGCCTTCCTTTCCTCCTCCCATGCATCGCACGACCTCGTCAGAGATATTTTACCTGAACCCTGAGAGATTCAGCAAGAATACACAAGCCTGCTTTCACTGAATGTTCAAATCAGTGGGATGCTCTTGCAGCCCCAGCAACCATTATAGAGCCAACAAAAAAACACAAACATTCCGGCTAGGACCACCCACTAGTGGAAAAAGTAGCTGATGTTTAGCTCAGCGTCGCAACATCAGACAAGGAGAAAGCCCGCCTCAGAGCAGTGCGTGCCCCCCATGCATGAGACTTCCTCCTGGCAGTACCCATGTCAGCAACGGGCACGCGCCGAGATCCAGAATCCCTTCGTATAGCAGTGGCCCTCTGCCTTGGTGCCCCAATTCACACTGAATACAAGTGTATTTGCAACAGGGTGGAAGCAGACCAATATGGACTGCATGGGTTGCATTGCGGAAGCACAAAGGGCTGGCATGCAAGACACAATGAGGTCAATGACATCATCAAAAGAAGCCTCGTCTCAGCTAGGTGCCCAGTGGAGAGAGAACCTCGCATCCTAGGGGTCCAAAACCCGGATTTCCCCGCACTTCGCCCTGACGGCATCACCATATACTCCTGGAAGGAGGGTAGACAGTTGGTGTGGGACTACACATGTGTATCCACCCTGGCTGACACCTATGTACACCTCGGAGCTGATCAAGCAGGTGGGGCGGCCAACCACAAGGAAACAGCAAAATCACTCGAGTACAGGTGACTGGAAGGTCAATACCTCTTTGTTCCCATAGCGTCTGAGATGCATGGCCCCTGGGCAAGAGTGCCTTGGGATTTCTCAAGGAATTGGGCTCCAAGCTCATTGACGTCACCAGAGACCCAAGGGCTTCCAGTTTTCTGTTTCAACGCCTCAGTGTGGCGATCCGGAGGGAAAATGCCTGCTGCGTCCTCGGTTCTGTCCGGAAGCGGAGGAACTTCAAGAGATCCATAACCTTTAGGCATTTTTTGTATCAACCAATGTATGTCTTGTAACCTTTAAATACACAATAAAGCAAAAAAACAAAAACAAAAGGAATGGGGGTGGTAGGAGAAAAGCACACAGAAACTGTGTCGGAGGGGACCTAAATTCCCTCTAATGCGTTATGTGTGGTTTCCTCCGAGGCTAAGGGTCCCCCTTCTTCCAGCCAGAGATGGTACTCCCTTCCCTTCTGAGGAGTGTATTGTAGATCTAAACAGCTCCTCTGGCCAACCTCAGGGTACTGTGGGTGGAATTACGATGCCATCTAGTGCCGAGCTGTCACCTCAAGTATTGGGACAAGAGGAGCGGGCAGAAAAGAAGGCCCAGAATATCATTTCAAACTTAAATCTAAAACATCTTGCTCCTTCCAAGCACCAGCAGCTCAGGGATTTATTAAAACAGTTTCCAGACTTTTTTGCCTTTGATGAAGGGGATGTAGGATTTCTCCCAGAAGTGGTCCATACCATGCCCACAGGAGATAGTGTACCAGTGCAGACTAGACAGTGGAGATTACCTGAAGCTTCCAAACGCTTGATAAAGGAAGAATGCAAGTCTATGCTTGCTAAGAACATTATCCAGTACAGTCAGAGTCCTTGGCTGAGCCCTGTCATTCTTGTACCTAAGCCAGATAAGACGTACAGATTCTATATTGGCTAACGTAAAGTCAACGAACAGACAGTTGCTGATTCTTATCATC
>WNGS01122214.1:0-11716 GCA_020271785.1 Procambarus virginalis
CAAGACAACATTTCATTACAACCAGTCTCAGATGACAGTGAATGTGATTATATTTATGGAGTACAATCAATCACAAAATGAATGATCTTCCAAACAACCCAGAGACTATAGTATACATTGCTGGCATTTGTCTCAAAATTCTTATTGACACTGGATCAAACATTGACACCATTGCTGAGTGCCACTATGAAAAATTAAAAAACAATTCCCAAAGCTTGAAAACTATAATGGCAAAGCCACTGCCTATGCTTCAAAGGTAGCCTTACCAGTGATTGGAACTTTCACTGCAGAGATTAAGTCAAAGAATGCAATGCTCATTACTACATTCCATGTGTTAGGAATGCAAAGGAGTCTTTACTCAGTTACAAGACTTCAACCAAATTGGGGCTACTTCAGCTTTCTAATGCTGTAGCAGTGGAATCTGCAAACAATGTTGATGCTATTGTTGCTGAATTTCTGATCGGTTAAATCCATAGGTTGTTATACTGATAGCAAGGTACATCTGCATATCAACCCAGATGTAATTCCAGTTGCCCAACCACATCGCCGACAACCATTCCATACTCGCAAGAAAGTCGATGCCGAACTGGATAGGCTGATAGAACTAGATATCATTGAACCGGTAACAGGCCCAACACCATGGGTAAGCCCAATTGTCACTCCACCAAGCCGAAGAATCCAGATGAGATACGCATTTGTGTAGACATGCGTGTTCCCAACAAGGCAATAATGCGTGAACGCCATCCTACACCCACTGTAGATGATATGATATACCGCTTGAATGGTGCAACTGTATTCAGCAAGTTAGATTTAAACAGGGCTATCATCAGCTTGAACTTGATGATGAGAGTCGATTCATCACAACGTTTACGACACATCGAGGTCTGTATAGGTACAAGCGCCTGAGTTTTGGTATTAACAGTGCTGCTGAAGTATTCCAGCACATCATCAGCCAGGTATTGCAAGATATACCTAATGCTGACAACATGTCTGATGACATCATTGTTTATGGCCGTACCCAAGCTGAACACGACAAAGCTCTTCGTGCAACATTGCAACGCTTACGAGAAAAAATTTGACGCTAAGCCGAGCAAAGTGTGAGTTCAATAAACATAAAATTGAATTCTTTGGACATGTACTTAGTGACAAAGGTCTGTCTCCAGATCCTAAGAAAGTTGCAGATATCAAGAATGCTGCACCTCCTTCAACATCCACTGAAGTACATAGTTTTCTGGGAATGGCAAACTACTGTTCTCGCTTCATTCCAGATTTTGCTACCATTACGAAGCCTCTACGTGAGCTCCTGAAGAAAAATGCATCATGGTACTGGAGCGATGTCGAGCAAAATGCATTTGATGCTGTGAAAGATGCACTAGTAGAAAATGCGACTGCTGCATACTTTGATCCATCAATGGACACTGAGTTAACGGTGGATGCTAGTCCTGTTGGTTTAGGTGCTGTGTTAGCCCAACACAAACCTGGTCAACCAGATTCAAGAGTAGTAATTGCCTACGCCAGCCGTTCTCTCACAGATGTTGAGCAACGATACAGTCAGACAGAGAAGGAAGCTCTTGCTCTTGTATGGGGCTGTGAACACTTCAATGTGTATCTGCTTGGTGCACCCTTTACCACGATAGTCACTGACCACAAACCGTTGGAGACCATCTTCAATAATCCAAAGTCCAAACCACCAGCTCGCATTGAGAGATGGGCTCTTCGTCTGCAACCATACAACTTTACGGTGAAATACAAGCCAGGTGCAGGCAATCCCGCTGATTACATCAGTCGACATCCTGCCAACAGTTTCACCATCACCAAGCATCAGCAAGTTGCCGAGGAATATGTACACTCTGTAACCTGTGATGCAGTCCCTAAGGCTCTCACTCTTGATGAAATCCGTACTGCAACCCTAGAGGACCCAACTCTGCAAGCAACAGTGGATGCATTGACTAAGAAAAAGTTTCCACGCATCCCACCCTCAGGAGTTGACCAAGATGCATTCAAAGCACTTGAACGCATCCAGACAGAATTAAGTGTTACGCAACAACGCGACACCGTGCTGCGAGGTACTCGTATCGTCATTCCAGCTGTTCTCCAGCAACGTGCTCTGAAGCTTGCACATCAAGGACACCAAGGTCTTGTAAGGACCAAACAGCTGCTACGAGAAAAGGTGTGGTTTCCTGGCATTGATCGTCAAGCTAAGGACATGCATGATGCCTGTGTCCCTTGCCAAGCTGCAGTGGATACTTCAAGACCAACACCTCTACAACCTTCACCACTACCTGCTGCACCATGGATGGAAGTATCGATGGATTCTGTGGACCGCTACCAACTGGAGAGTACTTGATGGTAGTCATTGATGATCACTCACGTTATCCAGAAGTAGAAATCATCACTTCCACATCTGCAAAGGCTGTCATCCCGAAACTCGACAAGATCTTTTCAAACTTTGGCATTCCTGAAGTTGTCAAGACGGACAATGGACCGCCATTTAATGGACAAGACTTTGTCAACTTTGCTGAGCATATTGGATTCAAACACCGCCGTGTGATGCCACTACATCCTCAAGCAAATGGAGAAGTAGAGAGATTCATGCAACCTCTCATGAAAGCTGTACGCTGTGCTCATGCCGAAGGACGATCCTGGAAACAAGCTATGTATGCTTTTCTCAGGAACTACCGTGCAACACCGCATGGAACACTGGGCAAGTCGCCTGGCGAACTTTTATTTGGACGTCCTATGAGAATCGCACTACCTGTCATGCCAGCCAAGGTAACGGATAAACGTCTCGCTCAGAAGGATGCACTAGCCAAGGGCAAAATGAAAATTGCTCATGATCAACGTGCAAAGGAACAATTCATAAAGGTTGGAGATACTGTTCTCGTTAAAAAGAAAAAGAGGGAAAGCTAGATATGCCGTATGATACAAAACCATATAAAGTGATTAGTGTAAAGGAACTATGGTAACAGCGAGTAATAGAGATCATAGTATAACACGTAATATGGCTTATTTCAAAGTGATTCCAAATAGTGTAGAAAATGATGAAGTGCAAAGTCGTGCAAAAGAAAAAGAAAAAATGAGTTATAACTCGATAAACAATTCATCGAGGGATATTTTTGTATTTAAGGACTCTCGTCCAAAACGTCATGTTAAACGCCCTACACGATATGATGATTAATTGTGTTCCTATGTAATGCAAAGTATTTACTTGTTATGCTGAACTAAATTTAATATTGTTTGAATAATGCAGATCTCATTCAATATTTTGTAACTTTGTATTACAGTTTCTTTCATGTTTGTTTAACATTGCATATGTATTTTTAACATTGAAATCCTTTGTGGTAAAGATTGTTTAAATTCTTTGTGTGTTTAATTAATGTTAAATGTATGCAATATCTCTTGATATGTTAATAACTTACTTTGTGTCAATAACTTTGCTTTGTGCTACAAGCATGGTAGACATCCTGTATTCATTCTTTTTAAAGAAAAGGAGGGATGTCATGTTCACAGAAAATGGTACCATCCGTTTTCTATGTGCGGCGGCTGGACGCCACTAAGAGAAGGTAAACAAAGCACAGGACGCCTGCCAAGCTTGGGAGCTACTCTATCATGTAATCGTCTGTTATTATTAAAGTCAGTAACCAGGAATGACTTTACATCAACCTTACTACCAAGACTATCTCAGCTACACACAGACACCACAGTAGTGATCAATCAAGATCAACCAATCCTCATAAGAAAATTGCAAAATTTACTTCTGTACAGTATTGCAAGGTGCATCACGACATTAGTGTACTTGCAACAGAGTCGACTAACACAACTACGTTACCAACAGCTCAATTAAAACTGATCAATAAGGGATCTAGGATTTCCACTCGTGGTCTCTTTGACCAAGGTTCGCAGAAAACCTTTATTTCTCAACAGCTAGTTGATCAGTTGAAACTGAAGCCTATTGCTCGAGTGAATTTGAATATCTCTGGATTCCTAACCAATAGTGGACCTCGTGACTACCAGGTTGTTAAAGTCTTGGTACGTTTAGGAGGCTGCACCAGCCCAATTCAAGCCATAGTCGTTGACAAGATCCCCTCAGATTTACATGTTACAGGCCTTGCTCAAACAGTCAAATTTCTTAAACGCAGCGGTATTAGGCTAGCGGATCATAAAATAAATTCACTGTCTCAACGATGTAGGTATTCTTATTGGAGCTGACTTTTATTATAGATTTATTACTGGATGCACCAGGCAACGAGGTGTAAACTTGTCACTGTCAGCTGGGGGTAAACTACTCACAGGACCGGTGTTGATCCAACAACATTCTAAATCTACTAGTAATCAACCAACTAATTCAATAGTTGCGTGACTAGGCCTAGAGCAGTCACCACTACATGTCAGAGACGAAACCGAGGATGATGAGTCCAATCCCCCTGTTCATAAATTATGGGATTTGGACACCTTAGGCATAGTCCCTGATCAACCCAGTCCAGATGACACATGGACGTATCAACAATATCTTGATACTGTGATTTTCCAAGATAATCAATATTGGGTGAGACTTCCATGGAAGCTGAACCACCCACAGCTTCCAGTAAATTATTTCATGGCCTCAACCCAATTAAATTCTCAATTAGCTAGGCTATGGAAGCAACCAGATAAATTGCAACTGTATCATGCTTTAATACAGCAACAACTTGCTAACAAATTTATAGAAGTTGTTGAAGAAGACAACCATAAGACAGGCCATTATTTGCCACATCATGCTGTCCTGAAAGAATCAGTTACAACACCAATCAGGATTGTAGTGCCAAATTAAAGGCAGACAGCGTGTCACTAAATGATTGTCTACAAACTGAACCTAGCCTAACCCAAAGACTACAAGATGTCTTATTACGATTTCGCTCTGGTGTTTTCGCCTATACGGCCGACATTAGTAAGGCCTTTTTAAGAGTAGGCTTACAAGAGATGGATCGTAATTTTACTAAATTTCTCTGGGTGAAAGATCCACAGGATCCTAATAGTGAAATCATTACTTAAAGATTTACCTCAGTACTGTTCGGAGCGACATCTTCACCATTTTTACTCCAGGCTACTCTGGATACACATCTCAAGAAGTCTAATAGCCCCTACAAGACTCAGATTAGCAACAATTTATATGTTGACAATTTTCAAGGAACCACTAATGATGAGAATAAACTAGTGGAAATCTACCAAGAGGCTAATCGTGAACTGTTGAGAGCTAACATGCCCCTACAGTCGTGGGCCTCCAATAATAAACAACTCAACCAAATAATCGAGGAAGAATTCCCAGATTATAAGGTACCTCATAAATTGAAAGTCTTAGGTATGGAGTGGAATACTTCCACAGACAAATTGAATATCAAGTCAGTGGAGATCAAACAATCACCTCTAACCATGAGAAAACTACTCTCCCATGTCAGCAAGCCATTTGACCCTTTAGGCCTACTCAGTCCTATTCTAATTAAGGGTAAACTCCTTATGCAGGAGTGCTGGCAAAGGAATTTGAGGTGGGATGAAACGTTGCCGGAGGATCTCCAAGAAAAATGGCAGAAGAAGGCCTTCTGTACGATGGCCTTCTTTTCCGGACTCATCCGATAGGGTTGAAGGCGAATGGGGGTGTAGTCCGTCAACTTGACGTCATGGTAAATGGCATCAGTCTGGGTCGGGACCTCCCTGAACAGACTGGAGAATTCGTCAAGCAACGACTGCACCTTGTCACGTTGGGACATCTGCAAATGGGACAGTCCTTCCTCCACAGCATTCACAGAACTAGAATTATTGAGAATGAGATTAGTTGGGTTACCAGAACAATCATCCCCTCCTTCACTGGAAATGGAAACTTTGGTTAGTGCAATGGGCCTGGGGCCCTGGAACTTCTTCAGCCGATTCACGTGTACGAGCATTACCTGGTTACGCTTGTCAGAGTGTCTCACTTTGTACGTGAGGTCCCCAGTCTTTTCTGTCACAATGTAGGGGCCTTCGTACTTGTGGGACATAGTGCTCCCTAGTCGAGGCTTTAATACCAGGACAAGGTCACCAGGCTGAAATACCCGCAACTTAGCCTTAGCATCGTGTCGTTCTTTCATATTTTCTTGGGCCTTCCCAAGATACTTTATTGCAGCAGCCTTGAGTCTCTGGTGGTGTTGCGCAAAGAAAGCCGAACCTTCGGTTAACGTTACGTTCCCTAACAGATTCTCCTGTAACATTTGCAAGGGTCCACGAACTTTATGGCCAAAGTCTAACTCAAAAGGAGAACAACCCAGTGAACTTTGCAACCCCTCCCTAGCAGCAAACAAAACATACGGCAAGTTCTCATCCCAGAAGGTATGGGAACTCTCGCACGATGTCTTCAACATCTGCTTCAGAGTTAGATGGAACCGTTCAATTACCCCCTGACTCTGCGGATGGTATGGGCTGGAAACGTTATGAGTTATTCCATGGTCCTTACAAAATTGTTCAAAAGTATCAGACTTAAAGTTAGTACCATTGTCAGTTTGCACGACCCGAGGCAGTCCAAAAGTGGAAAAAAATTGCAACATACGAGCAACAACAGTCTTTGCTCGGATGTTCCTTACAGCAAAAGCCTCTGGGTAATGAGTCGTGATACACATCATCGTGATTAGGTAAATATTACCAGACTTAGTTCTAGGTAATGGACCAACACAGTCCATTACCACATGAGAAAATGGTTCCTCCGGCACGACAATAGGCCTTAGAGGAGCTTTAGGTGGAGTCTGGTTTGGTTTCCCAACAAATTGACAAGCAATACATGCATTACAAAATTTTGCCACATCGCTTTTCAGCTTGCGCCAGAAAAAATACTTGCAGATTTTGCGATAAGTAATATTAATGCCTTGATGTCCCCCCATAGGATCATCATGGGCAGCTGACAAAACTCTTTCTCTATAGCAGGTCGGCAACATAACCTGGTGGACTACCTCCCACTCATTTGACAAGGGAGCACTCTGTGGTCTCCATTTTCTCATCAAAATCCGATCATTGTAGTAGTACCCAGTTACTGCATCTACAATTTCCTCCATAGAGACGGCTGCCTCATGACAATCTGCAAGACTGGGGTCAGCTTTCTGTAACTCACTCAAGGAGGCATCCCGGCCTTGGTCAGATGCCATTGGCCGAGGCTCAACAGTGTTCTCCTCCACCTCCTCACTACTCTCGGTAGGCGGCGGTGGCAGGCTCTCCACAATGTCCTCGGCTACATCATCGAGTCGGGCCATGAGTGTGTCCGCAAGTCCACTGGGCTTTCACCACTTGGAAAGTCCCTCGTGTCCTCGGGATTTACCACCTTGGCAAGCACAGGGCTGCCCTTACATTTAAGTCCCATGGACCTAGTCACCACGCACGCAGGGTACACAACATTATCCTCTGCGGTGGGTGGATCCAGGCAAACCTTAGGGGTAGGCAACATAATAGGCAGTCTGGGGTCCCCTACCGTATCCCCGGCTAAATCATTACCCAATATTACATCAACATTAGGGAAAGGTAGGTACGAAGTGACTCCGACTGTACAAACACCCTTGTGGAAATCAGATTCCAGGGTAACCTTACGGAGGGGTACTGCTCGAGTATCACTAGTGACACCCTCGACCAGTACCACCGGTCCAGTGTCGAGAGTGTTGGCACCTTGCAAAGCACTCTCTAAAATTAAAGTCTGGATAGCACCGGTGTCTCGGAGGATCACCACGACCCTCCAGGAAGAACCCTCAGACAAAAGTAGTCTCCCTTTCGATAAGAATGGGGTAAGCAGGTCCAACCACTATGGGATGGAGGTCTTACTCCCTAACCCTTCAGAAGGCCTCAAGCCCTGTGTCACAACGAGAGCATTGGGTCTTTTTTCTGGGTACAGTTGCCAACAACGGCTAATATTGTGGTTTGGACGTTTACAGTGACCACAGATACGTCGGGGAGAAGAGACATTACTAACAGAATTACCATTCGGTTCACTCTTAGGTGTCGTGGGGCTAGACAATTTAACAGGGTTAGTTATGTCTGAAACAGAAGGTGCATTAAGTAAAGGGTTAGAATGAGCTGGTCTGGACTGGCTGTGTGTATAAGTTTTGCTACTCTGTGGGGTAAAATTATTTTTATTGGGCCTTTTGCCCGCCAACTGGTAGTTTTCTGCCATCTTGGCCAAATCCCCTATTTTAGAATCTACCTCTACCCTTCCTCTAATATACTGTGCTACATTATCTGGCATACTATCTATAAACTGTTCCCTAAAAATTACATCTTTCAGTGCCTCGTATGTTTCGGCTTTAGCCGAGCGAATCCATTTATCAAACAATCTAATTTGATCATTAGCAAATTCAGTGAACGGTTGGTTGTGAGTAGGCCTAAGGTTGCGATAAGCTTGGCGGTGAGCTTCAGGAGTAATTTCATACGCCCTCAAAATTCGTTCCCTGACTTTAACATATTCAAAACACTCATCGTCAGGCATATTTATAAAAATATCTTGGGCTTTACCCCTAAGTCTTCCCTGTAAGACTTTCACCCACTCTTCCTTTGGCCAGGTCATGGACAGGGCCAATCTCTGAAAATGGTTGAAAAACCTTTCAGGATCCGACTCTGAAAATTCAGGCAAGTTATGCTTTTTCTCATAATGCCTGGGGTTTGAATCCCCGGCAGGTGGAGGTCCAGTGGCATTCGCTCTAATTCTAGCCTCCTCGGTTTTGAGTCTTTGCTCCTCTAATTTTATTTTTGCTAACTCTAGAGCTAACTCTCTGTCTGTATGAGCTGCACTTTCTGCTTGGCTAGGCTGGCATAAAGGAGTGTCACTTGCCAATAGTACTTCATCGATACAATGATGTACTGTTTCATTCACCAAAGTCCACTTTTTATTTGCGGCATTTAATTCTAGGCCGAATTCCTTGCCTAACAATACTAACTTAGACTTGGTAAGTTTCTTTATCTCTACCAATGAAGGCTCCATTGCTAGTTCCTGCATTTCAGATGCCATCACTAATAATTTTAGCTTCTAGCCACAGAAAAAATGAAAAAATTAAAATTGGAAAAAAACAAAAATTTGCACGGCCCCTAACACAAGGCCACACTAACCTTAATCGTGAAGGGATCCAGCTGGGCGTCCAGTCAGTGCAAAGAATGTCCTTCGCCAAATGAGCTGGACCCTAGGCTAGCACACAACCGATCTGCGGAAACAAGAATTTTTAGTTTTGGCACTCAAAAATCTAATTTTTTACAATAATAAAGTTCATCCCGGACAGGCCCCCACTTGTTAAAAAAAGATGAGTGGCTGTACTACGGGGGCTAGTATTAATGGATGTAGGGGCAAGCAGTTAGAATCCAGGTGTAACTGGGTAGTGACACAATTAGGCCCGGCCCCCAAGGAACATAGGTTCCTGTTTATACTTTAAGGTTTTAAAACAGATCTGTCATCTGGGATACAATCAACTATGACACTACAACAGGTGTAAAGGATACGCTACACCTCAAGACTTAACTTATTTATTAAACCCTCTTAACAACCCCCATAAACATTCACACCAATAACAATAATTATAATAACTTTACCACACTATCTTACGTTAAAAGCCTTGGTCCACATGTGCAGGATACAAGGGTTTACACTAAACACAAGCTAGGGTAAAGCTCTACTGTTGAATTACTTGAAGTTAGAGTCAGCTTAGGGTAGGGGGACCACGTGGTTCCAATGGGACCCCCTCTTAGAATAACTAGTAATACAAACAATGGGAACACCTAACTCCTACAAAATATAATACTCTACACACTAGAGCACGCCTATGCCAGACAATGAGGAATGAACACAGTACTTATCTTGGAAAGAATACAGAAATAAAGAATGAGGAGGAAGGTAGGAGGATCCTGTCCACACCACGCCAGCTCAGACCAGAAGGACGCTTCAGCCCAGATCAGCCTCCCGCATTGTGTGGTGCCGGGAAGAGCCTAATTGATCGTGCAGCTATACACATTAAAACATCTTCCCCTATGCCTCATAATGTTACTTTACTCATTCTAAGGATAGTTAATCTTATAACAATGTTACTTAATCCACAACAAGCTCAAGAGTCTGAATGCTTTGTGAGCAACAAGAATTGTCTTACGTCTGGCAGGAAGATACGAACAATTACACGTCAGCAAGCGTGTCGAATACTACAAGGTAGTTTATTTACTCAAATTTGACCTCTGGTTTCTAACTGAAGAACCCAGGGTCGTAACAGCCACACACCCTATGGATCCTCAACAGGAAGCTGCAGAACAGGCAACCAAATTTGCAGAAAGAATAATTTCAGAGTAATTAAAGAGTAATTACTGAGGAAAGAGTCAGTAATCAGCTTATACCAGATGTATTGGCAGTGCAGAAAGGATTAGAAGAAGAAAGGTGGCACAGAATCCTAACATCATGTGCAGACGCCTCGACACTGATACCCCTTTCACGCTGGATGAACTCAATCGGGCTAAGAAAAACTCCAAAATACATCCACTGGAGACGAGAAAATAATCTATAAAATTATTAGGAATCTCGGCCCAGAGGATGTGGCTGCATACCTAAGGTTAACTAATTTAGCCTGGACTCATCAAACTAGACCTACAGCTTGGAATAGGGCAGTCATAGTTCCGATCCAATAACCCAAAGATTCAGCTAATCCAAGACCCATCTCTCTCCAAAGCTGTACAGCCAAGACGGGTGCCTAAAAGGCACTCAACAGACGAGTGGAAAGTGCCTAAACTGCACCAGGACATGTATGCCTATAGAAAAGGGGTTGGTACAATGGAATGTATTAGCACTGATAGCCCACCTAAATGAGAGACGAGGAATACTGATATTAATTCACATGGAGAAAGCCTTTGAACTGGCTAGGGCCCCAGTTATTCTCTGCTGACTCATTGACAAAGAGGTGAAAGGTAACCTGCTATCCAAACCAAGAATTGTCTCATAAACGGAGAAGGAAGAGTGAAACATCATGACACAGTCTCTGAATACAAAAGACATGAAAACACTACACCTCAAGGGGGAATTTTAAACCCCCTACGCTTCATCTGTTTAATGGAAATAATAATGAGGCAGGAACTCCCACACCACTGCAGGCTGCTAAACTACGCGGACAACTTTGTCATCATCCTAAAAGGAAGGGATCCTGCACGCCTTGCAACAAAATGTTTAGACTGCATCAGTGAAGAGGCAAAACAGATTGGTATAAAACTCAACCCCACCAAGACAAGGCCATGCCCATAAAAATAATGAAGCCCAACAACAAATTCAAAGTACAGGGTCAACGAATTGAATGAGTGAACACTTATCAGTATCAAGGAATAATTCTGTACACACATAAATTTTAATGCTGAGATAACTTACTTACGAGAGAGAACTGCGGCCCGGACAGCAATCCTCAGTTCGCTAACCTCCCTCTCTGGAGGAGCCAATCTGCAAGTCCTTCGCACATACTACATACAGGCAGTCAGATCAGTGATCGACTAGGCCGCACCTGTACTCACAAGCCTATCACAACAACAGTGAAAAAGCTTAAAGTAGCTGCGTGTGAGGGTTCGCAGGGGAGGGGACGGACATAAATATAATAAATAAATATGTTTATTTCAGGTAGGTATATACATACAAGTGAGGTAACATTAATGGATCGAATTAATGGATCGACGACATGTCGTCGTCGCGCTCCGTGAAAACACTGGAATAAACAGGGCTTTTTTT
>WNGS01122226.1:0-11131 GCA_020271785.1 Procambarus virginalis
TTTGAGTTAGTTTGGCCATAAAGTTCGTGGACCCCTTGCAAATGTTACAGGAGAATCTGTTAGGGAACGTAACGTTATCCGAAGGTTCGGCTTTCTTGCGCAACACCACCAGAGACTCAAGGACTGCAAGGCTGCGGCCTAAAGTCTTGGAAGGCCCAAGAGAATATGAAAGAACGGAACGATGCCAAGGCTAAGTTGCGGGTATTTCAGCCCGGTGACCCTGTCCTGGTACTAAAGCCTCGACTGGGGAGCACTATGTCCCACAAGTACGAGGGCCCCTACATTGTGACAGAGAAGACTGGGGACCTCACGTACAAAGTGAGACACTCTGATAAGCGTAAACAGGTAATGCTCGTACACGTGAATCGGCTGAAGAAGTTCCAGGGCCCCAGCCCATTGCACTAACCAATGTTTCCATTTCCAGTGAGGGAGGGGATGATTGTTCTGGGGACCAACTAATCTCATTCTCAATAATTCTAGTTCTGTGAATGCTGTGGAGGAGGGACTGTCCCATTTGCAGATGTCCCAACGTGACGAGGTGCAGTCGTTGCTTGACGAATTCTCCAGTCTGTTCGGGGAGGTCCCGACCCAGACTGATGCCATTTACCATGATGTCGAGTTGACGGACTACACCCCCATTCGCCTTCAACCCTATCGATGAGTCCGGAAAAGAAGGCCATCGTCCGTAAGGAGGTCGACTTCTTGCTCCAGCACGGCCTCATCAGGCCGAGCCAGGGCTCTTGGTGCTCGCCCTGCCTTTTGGTCCCCAAACCAGATGGCTCCTGGCGATTATGCACCGATATCGGCAGCTCAACAAGGTGACCATAGTGGACGCCTATCCGTTGCCACGTCTCGAGGACTGTATCGACGAAATCGGGAACGCCACGTATGTGTCTAAATTCGATCTCTCGAGGGGTACTATCAAATCCCTCTCACTGAACGTGCTAAACAACTAACGGCGTTTGTGACACCCGAGGTGTGTTTGAGTATCAAGTGTTACCATTCGGCTTGCGTAATGCCCCTGCCACGTTCCAGAGGCTAATGAACTCTTTGCTCGCTAATGTGCCAAATTGTCGGGCGTATTTAGATATTGTGCTCTTTGATATTAATTGGCTGACCACATAGCTAGGTTACGCCAGTTGTTCACAGTGTTGAAACATGCAAATCTAACCTTAAATGCTAAAAAGTGTCATTTGGCCAAGGCACAGTGACGTACCTCGGTTATGAAGTGGGCCAAGGAAAAGTGTACCTCGACAAGACAAAATCAGTGCTATTCTGGACTATCCAGTGCTCAGGTCTAAAAGGACATTCAACGATTTATCGGTATGGTGCGTACTACCGACGCTTTTGTCAGAACTTTTCCAGTGTGGCCACTCCTCTCACAGATTTGTTGCGGAAGGCCGTTAATTTAAGTGGTCATCGGACTGTGCAGAGGCATTTAAAAATTGAAATTGATCTTAGCTTCCGCCCCAGTGCTTGCTAGTCCAAGGTTCGACCGTCCGTTTAAAATTCAAGTTGACGCGTCTGACTCGGGTGCTGGTGCAGTGTTGTTGCAAACTGGGGATGATAAAGTGGAACACCCAGTATATTATTACTCTGTGAAATTTGACAAGGCGCAGCGCAATTATTCGGTGATAGAAAAAGAGGCGTTGGCGCTAGTGCTAACTTGCAAAAGTTCGAAGTGTACCTCACAGGTAATATAGTGGAAGTGTACACGGACCATAACATAGTTTTCATGAATCAGATGAAGCAGAAAAATAAAGCATCCTCAGGTGGGCATTGTACCTACAGGACTTTAATCTATCTATTATCCACCTACCGGGCCGGCTCAACGTGATAGCCGACGCTCTGTCCCGCTTGCCTGAGTAACATTCATCTGAGCCGCAGGAAGCCATACCAAATGTCATGCTTTAGTTATTTTTTTTTAGGTTCTCCTGTGACATTAAATATCCCGTGTCCAATTTATTTACTTCTTTTTTTTTTTTTTTTTGTTTTTTGTGTATGTTTTTTCTTTCAGAGAATTCCTTTGTATTTTTTTTGCAGAGAAATTGTTGTTTTGATTGATTATATTGTATGTCATGGATTTCCTTTTTATTCTCTGTGTACTCTTACAAAAAATATGACTACTCCTCTAGTAGTCACATTTTTTTTTCTCTGAAGGGGGGAGGAGTGTTACGACTCTGGGTTCTTTAGATGGAAACCAGAGGTCAAAATTGAGCTTATTAAACTACAATATGGCAGGGGACGCATAGAGAGCTGAAGTTGTTTGTAATCATCCCTGCCAGAAGTACGACTATTCTTGTTGCTCACAAAGCATTTAGACTCTTAAACTTGTTGTGGATTAAGTAACATTGTTATAAGTTTAACTACCCGTAGAATGAGGAAAGTAGCAAAATGAGGCATAAGGGGAAGATGTTTTCATGTGTATAGCTGTATGATCAATTGGGCTCTTCCCGGCACCACACGCATGCTGCAGGCTGCTCGAGGAGGCAGCCTTCTCTGCTGGCTGACTGTGGTGCTTGGACGTGCTCTCCTCCTTCCTCTTAATTCTTTATTTCTGTGACTTAGTTGGTTAAGTACTCCATTACTCATTTTTGTATATGTCTGGCATACCTATCGTTCTATGTGTAGAGTAGTATACCTGGGGTGTAGTAAGTGTATTTAAGTGTTTATCTTACCTGTTATGCTAGCGGGGGTCCCAGTGTAAACACGTGGTCCCCTACCCTAAGCTGACTACCTCCAGTGTTTTATAGTAGAGCTTTACCCTAGCTTGTTTTCAGTGTAAACCTTGTATCCTGCCTAAGTGGACCAAGGCTTTTAACGTAAGATTGTGTGGTAAAGTTAGTATTAAATTGTTATCGGTGTGATTGTGTATGGGGGGTGTTAACCACTTAACTGCGCCAACCGAGTTTTCTCGGTCGGCGGGAAACTGCGCCAACCGAGAAAACTCTTTTCGATTTTTCGTAACCAATTCTAAATGTGTACGAGCTCCTTTGTGTACGAAATGGACTCTTAGGACCTCCAGTGAGAGGCAGCCATCTTGGAAAAAATCCCAGAATGCCCTGGGGCTGCTGGCTGGGTTAGTACTGAATGAGCAACCATGGGTGGCGCACGCGCCTCTGGCTCCCAAACACCTGTCCGACGCGGTGTTGAAGATAATGCTCTGTCAGTGAAATTCAAACCTTATTGTTTGAAGAACATAAGGGTCATAATGTTGGGGAAGCCAGGCGCAATAAAGACCTAACACAAAGGTCGGATGCAAGTGATACAGCACCTAATGAGGATGATACAGGGAGCATATCCAGTTGAAGCTCTGAGCGTCATCTTTGCAATTCTATGATATTTATTTAGATGATACTTAGATGAATCATTTTTTGCGTTCAGTGATGATGCATCTGATACAAATGGCATAGATGAACAGTGTTAGCGGCTTCCATTTTGGTGTTTTCCATAGATATTTTCAAGAAGAGCCTGAATCTCTTCTCAACTGACGGACACTCTTGAGGCTAGTTGAATCTCTTCCTGACTGATGGACACTCTTGAGGCTACCTGAATCTCTTCTGACTGACGGACACTCTTTACGTATGCTGAATCTCTTTCTGTGTGGGACCATACAAAGCGATTTTTTCAAGACTATCTTACAAATTGATCTTTTCCTATAATCTTTTCAATACTACCTTATGCTTTACAAGCTTGGTTACATACAACCTACAAGTACTAAAGCCAAGGGTGTATGTGAGTGCGTTATTTGCAAGCACACAGAATGAAGAAACAAGCAGCGAAAATTTATCTGTACCTGGTGCACTGAGCAAAGTCGCGCTGTGTACCATGGGTTACTTCGTTGATTATTACTCAATTCCGAAGTACTGAGTGTGTAATACAGTGTGTTACTGTGAAAATAGTGTGTGAAACTGTACATATTGTAATTTTAGTGAATTTTTAACAGGTAATATTGCGACAATAAACATTTATTGTGGACACACTACTGACACATGTATCACAGTTCCATGGAACATTATGAACGTTCTCTACTGTATGTATATTATAAAGGACACAAATATGCATCATATACGATAAAAAAACAAATAAAACCGCATTGGAAATACATAAAACAAATAATTGAAAATATATTTGTGGCAACACCCGGTGCTTGAATGGCCCGCTCGACCATGTCTGGGCGAGTCACGCACGGGCGACCAGGCCCTGATGACGTCACAGCGCACTTTGTCCACGTCCCTACAGCCAAAGTAAGTGGAATTTGGTATTTATTTTTACATAGACATGTTCAGGGAAGGGAATTTATCATTTTACGAAGAAAAAAGAATTTTTTGGGAACACTTCATTTCATGCGCACCGGGGGAATTTCTCAATAAACTCCGCGCAGCACGGTGGTTAAGGGGTTAATAAATAAGTAAGTTTGAACAGAGTATCCCTTTCTCCTGTGTGGGAGTACAATAATCTATTCCTAGACTAACCGGGTTTAGTAGCAAGCATTATTATTGTGGATATATTATTTTGGGGGCCGGGCCTTTTAGTTCTCCCATTTTTTGATACCTCTGGATTCTACTTACCCTTACCCCTTAATAGTACCAGTTCCCCCATAGCAAGCCCACCTTTTTTATAACAGTTTACATTCACCATACCAGCTCAGTGGTTCTCTATGGCGAACACAAGTGTAGATACGTATATATAATGTGTGTATTAGTGTAATAACAGCAAAGGATTATGTTGGGAGTAGCCATTTGGGTGACGGAGGTGACGTCGTCTGCTCGATTTGTCTAGCTGTTTAGAGAGTGGCCACTATGCTCTTTGGGCGCACTACAAGCTTAGGTGTACAGTTACGGTGCATAAAACATGTAGATACTTATATATAATATGTGTATATAGGGTAATAACACTGCAAACAGTATTGTTGGGGGAGAAAGTTTAGTGCGTGTGACCTTGAAAGAGTGAGGGAGCCGCCAGCTGTGTATAGCGACGACTCTTAGTGCCTGAACTAACTATATCAGCTTAGCTGTACAGTTGTGGTGAACAAAATATATACATACTTATATATAACGTCTGTATATAGTGTAATAACGCCACAAATGGGTTGTTGGGGAAGAAAGTTTAGTGCGTGTGTTGAGGGAGTGGCAGCGAGTGGCTGGCTGGTGTGTGGCGGTAACTCCTCGTTGCTTTTCGGCTCTCAATACCAACTTAGTGGTTCGTTATGGTGACCAAAATATGCAGATACTTATATATAACCTGTGTAAAGACTGTAATAGCAACAAAACTATTTGTTTATTGTTTTATAAACATAATAATTGAATCACTTATATGCACACATACTTTTGAGTATAGCGATTATTCACCACTTTTATTATATAAATATATTACAATACACACTATTGAATAATATTACTGCAAAAAAACTAAGAAAAAATCAATCGGAGACATTGAAACAATTAGGTAATAATATCTTTGTGGCAACTCCCATCTGTCAGCGCGGGTGACGCTGACCGGCCCTGACGACCGCTCTGTCAACGCCCACTTTTTGCCAGACTTCCTCAGTCAATTGCGCCCAAAATATGTCACCTACGATTTTTTTGTTAATTTTCCCGTGCTCAGGGGACACAAATTAACATGTTTAGAAGACGAAAAAAAAATTTTGAATTTTTTTTTTCTTGCGCACAGGGGTGTAAATGTCCCCAGGACCCCTGAGCAGTGTAAGGATTAATATCCTCATGGTAATCTTTAAGCTTCCTGTCACCAGTTGCAACATGGTGCAGATGGAGAACTGTGCCAATGCTGGCATTCAACCGGGCCTTTTGGAGATCCGAACAGGGGTCTCCCCAATGCAGGATAAGGAAGTTAAGCGGTCAGCCGCTTTCTGAGAAGGGGCTGCAACAACACTAGTACCAGTATGGGTGGGGTTAACCACTGTGCTGCACCAACCGAGAAAACTTGTTTGCCCATTACTGCGCCAACCGAGAAAACACCTTTTTAATTTTTTGTATCCATTTGAAACATGCATGCTGTTGGTGGGGTAGAAAATGGACTCTTGGGACCTCCAGTGAGAGGCAGCCATCTTGGGAAAAAATCCCAGAATGCCCTAGAGCTGCTGGCTGGCTTAGTTCCCAGTGAGCAACCATGGGTGGCGCACACGCCCTTGGCTCCCAAACACCTGTCCGACACAGTGTTGAAAGATCGCTATCTGTCAATGAAATTTAGACCTTATTGTTTCAAGAACATAAAGGTCATGATATTGATGAACCTAGGCACAATAAGTACCTAACACAAAAGTCGGATGCAAGTGATACAGCACCAATGAGGATGATACAGCGAGAATATCCAGTAGTAGCTGAGCGCCACCCATGCTCACCTATGGTACCTCTAATTTTTATAGATGATACATTGATGAATCACTCTCTGGATTCAGTGATGATGCAAATAATAAAAGTAGCATAGATGAACAGTGTTAGCGGGTTCCATGGTGGTGTTTTCTATCGATCTTTTCAAGAACAGCTGAATCTCTTCCTGAATACCTGCATCTCTTCCTGAATACCTGCATCTCATATCTTCCAGAATACCTGAATCTCTTTCTGAATGCCTTACAAAGTAATCTTTTCAAGACTACTTTACAAATTGATCTTTTCCTATAATCTTTTCAAGACTACCTTACACTTCACAAGCTTGGCTACATACCACCTACAGTACTACAGGGTGTACATGAGTGCGTTATTTGCATGCACACAGAATGAATAAACAGGAAGCGAAAATCTGCTTATACCTGATGCATCGAGAGTGAAGTCGCGCTGTGTACCATGGACTGCTTCATTGATTATCACTCACTTCCAAAGCACTGAGTGTGTAATACAGTATGTTACTGAGTGTGTAATACAGTATGTTACTGTGTAAATAATGTGTGAAACTGTACATAATGTAATATTAGTGAATTTTGAACAAGTAATATTGCGACAATAAACATTTATTGTGGACACATTACTAACACATGTATCACAGTTCCATGGAAACTATGAACGTTCTACTGTATAAATATTGTAAAAGACACATATATGCATCAGATATGATACAAAAAAATAATTATATAGCATTGAAAATACATAGAAATATTATTTGTAAATGTATTTGTGGCAACTTGCGAGGCTTGAATGGCCTGCGTGACCACGTCTGGGAGCTTCATGCACTGGCGAACAGCCTGTGCATGAAGCATGAACAGCCTGTTGATCGCCAGGCTTGTCTTGGGTCGCTTCCGTGGCATTTATTTGCTCTTCCCCCTCATCCCCCCCCCTGCTGTTGCTGGGGCCCATACCTCTCCCTGCTCTCTTAATTCGTCCTGATGTTCCCTTCGTCCCCTTATTTTTTCCATCGCCTCTCCACTGTTTTGATTGCCCGTTTCTTTGTGCATAAATGGTACACCGTTTGTTCTATTTATCTTCCCCCAAATGTCCCCCTTTCTCTTCCGATCTAAACACCCCGTGGACTCCTTGCCGGAGCCTCTGCTTCTGCTGGGTGATTTCAGGTGTCGACATACCCCTTTTGGGGTGATGTGCTGACAAGCACCCGGGGTCGCCTTCTCGAACCGTTCATCCTCTCTTCTTTCCCCTGTCTCTTCTGAATTCTGGTGAGCACCCTCATTTGGACTCTCGGACCTCGCACCCTTCCTGTCCTTGATCGTTCTCTTCTGCTTATTATCTCTATCACTAGATTTCGGGTGGAGGGTCCTTGATGACCTCCATAGCAGTGACCATTGCCCCAGTACTGGTTACCTTTTTCTCTTTTCGCCTTCTCCTCTTCTTCCCTAGGTGGTGGTTTGCCAAGGCTGACTCGTGCCTATTCACCCTCCAGCTACTATCTCGACATATCCATTCTGCTCTACCCTCGCGCATCTACTCATGTTCCTTCAGACCCCAGTCTTCGACCCCTGCCCTCCCCTGTTAATTTCCCTTGCTCTTCCTCTCGGGAAGGGGGAATGGGGGGCCTAAGGGGAGACACCGGATGAGAAGATGGTAGAGTATGTCGGCGGGAGTTCGGCCTTCGGCTCTGTACATAAGTGTCTGTGGATCTGGTAATAGTCCGAACGCGCACCACCAGCTTCACGCTGGAAGCATGGCAGTCAAAACTCCGACGGCACACAAAAACCCCGCCCTGCATAAGGCAAGCTATGTCCGCAGAATCAATTTTCTCACTATCTGTCTTCGTGAGAAGAAAAAACATAGCCTTCGTGAAGCCCTGATTAACAGGACCTCATCATCCGTCACAGTCCTAAACGGTGTA
Organism: Procambarus virginalis; assembly: GCA_020271785.1. NCBI lineage: Eukaryota > Metazoa > Arthropoda > Malacostraca > Decapoda > Cambaridae > Procambarus > Procambarus virginalis. Next base: position 8,278 of record WNGS01122226.1, read on the forward strand.
TGTTGGATTTTTTCGGTACATTAATTGGTGGAGACACAAGACATCCAAAATTCACGTTACTAACTGTACGGAATGACTCCTACAGTCCACTAACATCGCATCCCCACGAAAACAAAAGAAAAAGACACCCATCGACAAACTCGAACCATCAGCAAGGTGTCCAGGCGAGGCGACCATGCTTACAAGCGACAGCCCTATACCGGAGTTCAGGTGTGTCCCAGAATAAGCTCAGAGGCCCTCGGAGATAGTGCCGCCCTGGACGGCTAAAGACCGGTGCCAATCTCACGCCCATCTGCCACAACCAACCACCACATGATAGGTAGAGAATCAGGGAGGGTGAAAGAGAAAAAGGTAACAAGATGGGGGAAATCTGCGGCACTACGCATAATTGGCAGCAGTGCTCTACCACAAGGCCACCCGCCAACACTCAAAATCTTAACCGATATACATCAACCGATGACCAAAATGATAATCAGCCCACAAAGAGAAACCGATCAAGACCATATGAACAGGTTCCGGCTACCGTCCCGAAGAGTCAAATGAGTGGAGCTCACCAGAAACTTCCAGAAAGCGACAGGAAGAAGAGAGGATTACGGGTTCGAGTAATGCACCCCTGGGATGTGGTCAGAACATCACCCAAACAGGACGTAATAGATCACACCAACTGAACATCGACAAAAGAGACAAGGGGGACAATTTACGGGGACGAGAAAAATTCACAAACAAAACAAATGACCAAACCCAGTGTACCATAACATTATATAACGCACAAAAGACACGGGCTCCGACCAACAAACAGATGGAAGAGGCTAATGTGAAAGTTAATGGGGACGAAGGGAAACTCAGAACGAATTCTAGAGAGCAGTGAGCAGTTATGCTGGCCATCCCACACAGCGTGTCTGGAGCAAGGCTGTACCAGACACAAAGTGCAACAACAAACTGTGAACAAATAAATAGTAACTAAACCTGCGTCACAAGCCCATCCCCAACATTGGCCGCTACAACTCCACGACATGTTCCACATGTCCCAATCTATAATATAAGAACACCTTGACAACAACAGAGAAACAGAGATAGTCCAAATCAATCTACGAACCAAAAAAGGCCAAAACGGAACAACATCAAACATGAAAGAATGTCACAACTCCCAGCGGTCACCAGACGAAGATCATGGTCTATGGCACAAACCCACTGCTACTGGGAAACTGCCCATACAAAAGAACCACCGGAGACGGAAAGAGCCAACAGAGGCACACATGACCTAGAGGCGGATGAGCAGGAAGGAAAATCCCGCTCAGACGCGAAGGAGGAAGAAACCAAGAGGAGTCGGGTAACTCCAAAGGAAAAAGCTAACAAGAATGACAGGAGCAAGAACACAAGGGGAGCCGGCACTCTCATCACTGGGCACGCCACATTATTTAAAAGCGGGGCCAAAAGAACACCTCCACCAGCTAGTAACACGGCTCTACCACTGAAAATGGAGGGTATGGAACGATAGAGCTATATAGGTGGCGCAGAAAAGCGAAGCTTCTTAACTCTGCCAGAGGTAGGTACGAGGAGATCTGAGGCCAGAATCTCATACTCCACCTGCTTCCTAACACCAGCCTCAAATAAACACTGTTTTTCCACACCAATGTATGGGCAACCGACTCGAGTGTCTCATAAAGAGTAGAAATAGACGATCAACAGATCTCTGGGAGAATCGATTTGATTCATTCCCTCAGAACATGCGGTCCAGACAGAGCATATAGACGAAGGGGATGAGGAAGAGAGGCAGAAAGAAGATCGGAAGACTAACAGCACTGGGTAGAAAGAAGGGGAACCCCAGACAGAAGAAAACCAAGGAAAGGACCCTCCGGACAAGAAATAAAGGAACAGTGAAGGCGGTGGTGTGTATCCGGCGTCTACAGGCCTGGAAACGAGATTGTGACACAGAGGAAAATGGGGAAGGAGAGGAGAAGGAATAGCGCAACACCAGCGAGCATAGAAAGACAGCCAGCGAAAGTGAGGGAGACGAGGACTTAGCAATACATCGCCCTTAGAGGAACAGAAGCAAAAACACATCAATCGCATCTCGTTTAATGCTCTTGCAGTGACACTAACAATGCTCTCATGTTCTCCTCTGTCATGTGAGGGATTCTAATCATCCTATGGCTTGGTATTTCCTGCAAAATAATCTTTCTACGCCTCATACTACCTACACAGACGCCGTCCTTGTATGAACAAATCAAGCGCATAACTAACAAACACACATGTACCCAACCATGAACTATAGCAGTCATCGGCCCACTTTTCCTTATGCTCACGACCTGGTGACAAACCAATCTTACCCAGCTAAACTTCACATAACACTCCAAATCTCTACAATCATATCTAACCTCTTTTTTATTCCTCTCTTCTCCCACCAAATTCTTTTTTTCTGTTCATAGTTGCTCTCTCATCTTATAAACATAACGTTCCCATCTGCTACCTCTAATCCTTAACTTTCCTATTACTACCATCTCCTTGCTCTTCGGTGGTTTCAAATAGACGAGCTGCTGCGTTATGGGCGCAATAGGGCCCTTCTGCAGTTCTTATTCCTACAACTGTCTCCTCTACACCTACACCTACTAATATCCCTCTACTACACTTACGACCCAATTGCCTTCAACTTCTCTCTCTTTGCCTATTATGGGCTCTGCATCTACTTCCTCATCCCAATCGACTTGATAATGGTCAAGGCGGACCAAAACGTTGTCGTACCTTCATATTGTGGTGTGTGGTTTGATCAACACAGGAGTCAGCTCAAACCATGGTCTGTGCGCCTACAAAATCCCGTGCCCGTGTAATGGGTGTACGCTCCTTACGTAATAGC
>WNGS01122226.1:18603-39753 GCA_020271785.1 Procambarus virginalis
ACCAAGTATATATATCTCCAGACCTCACTACAGAGCAGCAAAAAACGACAGGGTCCTAAGAGGCAAACTGAAGGACTTGAGAAACACAGGACAATAAAAAAAAAGGCCCAGCTAAAGAACAGGAGAGGGCAGGTTATCCAGGACACAAAAGGAAGAAGTCAAAACCCTTTACCCAGTCAGGCAAAATTAATTCTATATTACTTGGATGACAACCAGAGTGGAAATGTACAGAATAGTAATGTGCTAATATATTCCTCAAGATCTTTGAGTTTATGGGTCACAAAGCAGTTCTGGCAGGTGTGATAATATCGTACCAGTGATCAAGGTGTTATCAATCAGTGCTACACCAGGAATGGAGTGATCATTGTAAAGAAAGAAAGAATAGGAAAAAGATATGAAATAAACAAAATATGAAATAGTTGACCAACAACTCCTGGCCTTTTTTAGCCCTTAACCCTTAAACCGCGCATATCATATATATATGATATCAGTGACAAAACCGAAACCGCGCACATCATATATATATGATTTCGTGTCTAGCGCTATAATTTAAACTAGAATTAAATTTAATTCCAGTCCAGCTGGGCCTGGGATAGGGGCAGCTATAGTACAGCCACGACTGATAGTTGCCAGATGACACCTAGAAAAAAATCCAGGCTAACATTCTTGTGTGTTAGAGCGTCAATATTGAGCAAGCCACCAAGGCTGGTGCACGCAGCACGAGCTCACAGCACCGCTGTTCAGCTTGTGACCACAGCATTGCCTACAAATGCCATAATATAAATGGCATTTGGCATTTGGCGTTCAAAGTCAAAGCACGACAGAGGCGAGAGGAGGGATGTTGTAAGGACTGCACAAGATAGCGAAGACAGTAGCAATCACAGAGGTCCTGGAGAGATAGAAACATGCTATTATTTAGCAGTGATAGTATTACTGAAGCCCCCTGACTGTGATAAAACTGACCAGGATTCTGATAATAGCATAATTGTGGTGATATTTAGCGCTGTGCTCCATGGAGGGAGGAGTAAGGCTGTGGAGGGAGGGTTGTGGCGTCGTCTTCTGACTGTGTGTGCCACCATTTATTGACTGCACTCACCATACCAGCTTAGTGGTTCACTATGGTGAACACAAATGTAGATACTTATATATAACGTGTGTATAGTGTGAGATAACAGCGAGAGGAGTAGTTTGGGAGCCGCCATTTTGGTGAGGGAGGAGCGTCGTCTGCACGACTTGGCATGTTGTTTACTGATGGCCACTATGGTCTTTGGGCACCATACCAGCTCATTTGTACAGGTATGGTGAATAAAACAGGTAGATACTCATATATAATGTGTGTATATAGCGTAATAACACCACAACCAATATTGTTGGAGGAGAAATATTAGTGCGTCTGGCCTTGAGGGTGGCTGCCGATCAGCTGACTGTGTGAGTAGCTACGTCTTTGTGCCTTTACTCACCATACAAGCTTAGATGTACAGTTATGGTGAACAAAACATGTAAATACGTATATATAACATCTGTGTATAGTGAATAAATGCAAAAAAAGTATTGTGGGAGGATAATGAGGGTGAGTGAGGTGGTGTTGAGGGAGGGAGTGGCAGTGAGTGGCTCGCTGGTGTGTGGCGGTCACTCCTCGTTGCTTTTTGACTCACAAGACCAACTTAGTAGTTCGTTATGGTGAACAAAACATGCAGATACTTATATATAACCTGTGTATATAGTGTAACAACAGCAAAACTATTTGTTTATTGTTTTATGAACATAATAATTGAAACACTAATATGCACACCATAATTTTGAGTACAGCGATGGTTCACACATTTTATTATATAAATATACCACAATTCACTGTATGAAATAATATTACTGCAAAAAAAATAAGAAAAAATCAATCAGAGACATTGAAATAATTAGGTAATTATTTGTGGCAACTGCCGTCTGACAGCTCGGGCGGAGTAGACCTTGTCCGGCGAAGGCTCTGCCAACGCCCCTTTTTTGCCACACTTCCATACCCTATTGTGGCTACAATATGCCACCTACGATTTTTGTGTTATTTTTTTCCGTGATCAGGGAATAAAAATGAACACTTCTATAAGACGATAGAATTTTTTGGATTTTTTTTTTTGTTGCGCCTGTGGGTGTGAATTCCATTTGGGCCCCTAGTGGTTTGAGGGTTAAACTGCGCAACACTTCATATGACGTGTTGAGTAACTGACACAGAAGTATGCACCCCTTCATATAACGTTTTGGAGTACCGGGCAAGATTTAAATGGTCCATGACAACATAGGGTTCACATCAGCTTCCTTAGGGCTCTTGTAAACAGATGCCATTTTTTTTATATCGTGGGCAACATTCCTGGGTGTGAAAACGTCAGTATTGAGTGAGCCACCAAGGCTGGCGCACGCAGCATAAGCTCACAGCACTGCCATTCAGCTTGTGACCACAGCATAGCCAAAAAATGTATGTAACAGGTATTATTTAGCAATGATAGTATTACAGAAGACCCCCTGACTGTGATCAAAATGACCAGGATTCTGATAATAGCAGGATGGTTGTGATAATTTGCGCTGTGCTGTGGGAGGAGTAATGTTGAGGGTGTGAGGGTTGTAGTGTTGTCTGCCGAATCTGTATGGCCACCTGTTACTGTCTGCACCTACTATACCAGCTTAGTGGTTCACTATGGTTAACACAAATATAAATACATATATAAAACATGTATATATAGTAAGTGGGTAATTATGAAAAAAAGGCACCAAACTGGGAAGGCTATGTAGCACCATCAAATGCGCGAAATAATCAGAAGGCGCTAAATATCACCAAGGATGCCAATACAAGAACAGAAAAGCATAAGGCAAACAATATCAAAAGTATCCGATTCACCAAGAATTCTATCGAGGGACGGTCGGAAAACAAGACATGCGCTCGTCCTGGAAGTCAGGACATTCAACAAGGATATGTATGACTGTAAGAGGGACAATGCAATTTGGGCAATAAGGAACAGGGCGGCGTTCCATTAAGTGACCGTGAGTTAAGCGAGTATGGCCAATACGCGACCTTGTCAGAGCCATTTCCCACCGCCGGTTACGGTAGCAGGAGGAAGGCCACTATGCTTAAGAGTACGCAGCTTGGTACCAACTACAGAAGACCAACAACCCTGCCAATAGGCAAGGATGGAGGAATGAATAACCGGATAAAAGTCGAAATAAGGAAAACATTTACAGGAAATGGGACATGAGCGGATAGCTTTTCTAGTGGCAGCATTCACATGCTCATTTAAAGAAACACCAATATGGCTGGGAACCCAACAAAACTCTACGGATTTAAATTTACTAGAGACAAGAAACATCCAATATTGAATCTCGACAACCACCGGATGAACAGGATTAAATTAGGACCCCAGAGTCATGAGGGCACAACGAGAATCAACTTCAACCACAAAGTTGGATTGACAACGAGAAAGCAGGAGATGGAGAGCATAGAGAATAGCATAAAGTCCCGCTGTGAAGATGCAAGTCTCCGAAGGGAGGCGACACATATAGGTGCAGTCAGGAAAAACAACAGAGTAGCTTACACAGTTCGCAGACTTAGACCCATCGGTGAAGAGGGAAACAGAGCGGGAGTGTGAAGAAAAGTACTCAAGGAAAAGGCGTTTCAGAACCGTAGGAGGGGTAAAAGCTTTTGTGACGAGGGTCAAGGATGCACAAAACTTTGGAAGGGGGGACGCTCCATGGGGGCAAGGAAGGAACAATATGAGGAGAAACATTAGAAATACGAACGGAAAGAGAATCCTGTAAGTGAGATAGCCGGACAGAAAGAGGGAGGTGGTGAAGAGGAACTGGAACTACAGGAGGGGTAAAAGTCAAAGCACGACAGAGGCGAGAGGAGGGATGTTGTAAGGACTGCACAAGATAGCGAAAACAGTAGCAATCACAGAGGTCCTGGAGAGATAGAAAGCCAGTGTCAACATACAAGCTGAGGGCGAGAGTCGAATGAAAGGCACCAGAGCTGAGGCACAACCTAGTACGGTGCAAAGCATCAAGACGGCGAAGAGTAGAAGGAGAAGCAGACGAGTAAACAGGGCAACCATAATCGAGGTTAGACAGGACGAGAGAGGAATGTAAAGAGAGGAGCGTGCGCCTATCTGCCCCCCAAGAAGTATGGGACAAAACCTTAACACTTTGGTCCGGGCATGACGCAATGCTGCATCATCCATTTACTGTCGGTAGTCACGGGGATGATGCAATGCTGCGTCATCCACTAAAATAATCGCCAAAAATCAGGTTTTTATCCGATTTTTTGCGGACTGGTTTTAAAATGTGCGCCTATGTCTTCCCTACACGCCTATGCCATGTTCAACACACAACACTGAGGTGGTAAGTACTGTACAAAAAAATTGTATTATTTTGAATATATTTTTTTTTTCATACTTTCACGTATTGTACTGGCAATATTGTTCTTAACACTTTCGTGCACCCCGCGCGCCACCCCTCAACTGTGCGTAGTGGGTCCCGGCGTGTCACGGGAGCGCGCGCTAATTCCGTAAAGTGTATACTCTCTTCAACTTTGTCACCTCAATTCTCGTTCTACGAGATTAAATTTGGTATCATTGTATTCGCAATAGAATTCTCTACAGCACTAAATGCATATAAACTTCAAAAGCCTGGCTAATTACCCGCAGCAAACAGAGAAAGTGCGAACGAGTTACCCAGGAGCGCGCGAAAGCGATAAAATGTTTTCACTATTTTCACTCTGGTCACCTCAATTTTCGTCCTAGGTCTTTCATTTTGGTCTCAATGTGTTCGCAATAAAATTCTCTAGAGGAACAATAGCATATAAAATAAAAAGCCTGGTCACGCTCCAACCGCCGACGAGTTGAAGACGGGCCACGCGTTAGCCATGAGCGAGCGCTCAGACGCCTTCCCGCTACACTCCCAATTCCCGCCCACAAATGTTTAGTAATATTACCTGGTGCTAATCTCAATTTTCGTGTTACAGCACTCATTTAGGTATGAAAATGTTCCTAATAGAATTCTTTACATGGATATGTTCATATAAGGGCCAATTGAAGAACAACATTGCCTGTACAATACGGGGAAAGTATGAACAAAAAAAAAATTGAAAAATAATAAAATTTTTTGTACTTACCACCTCAGTGTTGTGTGTTGAACATGACATGGGTTGAACATTTGTTTTATCCACTCCACCTGCTCCTGGAAAACGTTTCCTGCAGGGCCAACCCATGTTTTGTATAGGTGGAGTGGATGGTGGGCAAGCATGTAGCTTATCGGCCCAGAATTTTTTCTTTCGATGGTATCTGCTGTAGCATGGTGCAGGACACAATGCCACATCACACGTCTTGCACTTATAGTGTGTGTCCTTCCTTTTACCCGACAATTTGCACACACAACACCTCAGACGCTTCTGTATCTTTACTTGGGTGTGGGACAAGTTTCTGCTGAGGCGGTCTGGATTATACACAATACGGGGTCTTGTTGTAGCAGAAGCACCACTAGTGATAATCACAGCCTCACCTTCATCGTCTGAGTCAGAAGACAAGTCTGCAGGTACAGGTGAAGTGAATAGTGGGCGCCTCACACCTGAAGGTCCTGCTGTTGGGGGTCTGGGTGTTGATGGTCCTGGTGTTGCAACATTGGCTCCAGTGGCATTGACATCAGCAGCATGTGGGATGTCATCATCTTCCTCAGGCCACTTACTAGACTGATAGAACAATAGTGCAGCAATGACTTGTTCATGGAAATGGAGTAATGTCAGTTTCCTTCTATCTGTTGTGTAGTAGTTGTACATCACACAAGCATTGTAGATAGCCATTTGCACAAAATAGAAGGTCATTTTCTTCGTCCATTTTGAGTTTTCCTTGTGAAGTGATAATATTTGATCATTTGGTCAAAGTGATCAACACCTTTCATGTTTGTATTGTAGTCACAGATTGCCTTCGGCTTGTTGACAGTTACCTGCTGCACTGAGGTTGTTCCATCACAATTCCGTACTCGTTTTCTGCGTTGAACCTGTTGTGTTTCTGCATTGTGGCAATTTGTTATGAGTGAAACAATTCGTTTATCTTTCCACAAAATTATGAAAGTATTGTCCTTGCGTTTGAATAAAGTTTTATCTACTGCCACTTTACCCTTTGCTTGCATCTGAAGGGATTTAGGTGCACCACGCTGCAGTCTGAGGGTACCACAGGTGTATACCCCTACTTGAAGCAGTGCCTCACTCAATCTGACCGAATTGTAATAATTGTCCATATATAAATGGTAACCATTGTTCTTCAGTGGTTCAACCAAGGCCATAACTGTGTCAATCGTCGTTTTCCCAACTCCTGAATAAATTTCAAAATCATAAATGTAGCCACTGTTGGCTTCAGCTAGCATGTAGAGCTTTATTCCGTATTTATCTGGTTTATTGGGATTATAGGTCTTGAAAGATAGACGGCCACGCCATGGCATTGTCCCTTCATCCAAACTCAAATTTTATTAGGAATGTATATACTCTTGAATATATTTAGGAGATATTGCATGAGTGAGCGAACTTTGATAAGTTTGTCAACTGCTTGGCCTTGTGGTATGGACTTATTGTTATAAACATGAAAATATTTAGCAATCATTTCAAATCCTTTACCAGTCATAAAGGTGTTGAAACAAGGTGTGCCAGAATCTGCCTGTTTGCCAATACATTCTAATTCTTGGCAACGGGCAAATACCCATCAAGATCATCAGTCCCAAATATCTGGCAATTTCTTTCACTGTCACTGGTTGCCATCTGTGCTTTGTCCTTTGCCCAGTACATGCCATATTTTGGGAAGCATACAAATTAGTTTCATAGGCAATATATTTCAACAATTTTTGAGTCAGAAAGAGTTGAATGAAACCAAGAACAGTGGTAGGTACAGGAACAGTCAAGCTGGTGTACCTGTAAAATTGTCCACAAAGGGTGCAGCATTGTCACTACACCATCCATCATCAGAATCTGTTGGTACTGGGTACGTGTGGTACGTCTGGCTCTGGCACTAGCTCCAGTACCGCGCCGTGCACTAGTGGCAGTCTCGACCTCAGACTCCTCACTTTCATCACTAGCAAAATCCTCATCGGCCGTCTCTGTTTCTAAATGTTCACTACTTCCATCAGTTTCCTCACTAGATGACCCAGACAAATCGTCAAATACAGCCTGAAACTTAGAGGGAGTTAGTCTCACATGCTTGTACTTCTCCTGCACACTCCTTAGCTTCTGCTTTTCACGCCTTTCTTTCACAATTTTCTTCCTGGAAGGGCCTTGTTCATGATCACTATCCATCGTGGAGTAAGCGTAGATAGTTTCTAAAGCCACAGCAAGAAATATAACCACGGAAAATAGCCGAAATGTTCACACGTTTGAGACGCGAGGGGAGGCGACACCGGTCACAACAGTGGAGCGAAAACAATGGGCCTACGGCGTGTGCCGCGCCGCCTGTGGGCCACGAGGTGCAACAGAGAAAAAGGGAAGACATCGGCGCGCATTTTAAAACCAGTCCCAAAAATATTGGATAAAAACCTGATTTTTGACGATTATTTAAAGTGGATGACGCAATGTTGCGTCATGCCCGGCAGCACCGCCAGTAAACGGATAACGCAATGCTGCGTCATGCCCGGGCGAAAGTGTTAAATTGGCCCTTATATGCACATATCCATCTAAAGCATTCTACTAGGAACAATTTCATACCTAAATGAGCACTGTAACACGAAAATTGAGATTAGCAACAAGTAATAATACTAAACATTTGTGGGCAGGAATTGGGAGTGTAGCTGGAAGGCGTCTGGGCGCTCACTCGCGGCTAACGCATGGCCTGTTTTCAACTCGTCGGCGGTTGGAGTGTGACCAGGTTTTTTATTTTATATGCTAATGTTCCTCTAGAGAATTCTATTGGGAACCCATTGATACCAAAATGAAAGACCTAGGACGAAAATTGAGGTGACCAGAGTGAACACATTTTATCGCTTTTGCGCGCTCCTGGGTAACTCGTTCGCACTTTCTCTGTTTGCTGCTGGTAATTAGCCAGGCTTTTGGAGTTTATATGCATTTAGTGCTGTAGAGAATTCTATTGCAAACACAATGATAGCAAATTTAATCTCGTAGGACGAGAATTGAGGTAACAAAGTTGAAGAGAGTATACACTTTTCAGAGTTACCGCGCGCTCCCGTGAAACGCTGGGACCCACATCGCATAGTTGAGGGGTGGCGTGGCGGGTGCGCCAAAGTGTTAAGGAGGGTAAGGGCCTTAGAGCATTCAACTCGGAGTTAAGAGTTATAGGGCGATCAAGACAAACGAGTGTCAAAGATTAACCCCAAAAGCTTAGCGGAATCCCTGTACACAAGGGGATGACCATAAAGCGACAAAGAGTGACAAAGAACGACAAGCTTCCGAGAAAAAGTCATAGCACAAGTCTTAGACATAGAGAACTAGAACCCATGATCAGTGGCCCAAGACGACATGGCATCAATCGCAAGTTGAAGCGCCGTTGAAGGAGAGGCAAATCATCACCCCGACAGCAAAGGGTAAGATCGTCGACATAGAGAGCGGAGAAGACACCAGAAGGAAGGGAGGAAAGAAGACCATTCAGGGCAAATAGAAAAAGAGTTAGTGCTCAGAACACTACCTTGGAATACACCCCCTCATACTGCCTAAAAGGGGCAGAGAGAGTAGTATCAAGCCTCACTCAAAAGGAACGACGAAAGATGAAATTTTGGAGGAAGAGAGGGAGATTCCCACGAAGGTCAAAAGAATGAAGTTGGGACAGAATATGATACCGACAGGTATTGTCGTAAGCCTTTTCCAGGTCAAAAAGGACAGCAACAACGGAGGTCTTCTCAGCAAAAGCAGTACGAATATAGACCTCCAAGTTCACCAGGACATTCGTTGTGCTGCGGCACTTGTGAAAACCAAATTGAGAAGGGGAGAGGTGGTGATAGTGCTCTAAGAACCACATCAGACGGACGTTAACCATACGTTCACAGAGCTTGCACAACTCGTGAGGGTAATAGGGCGGAATTCCTTGGAGGATGACCCGAGAGACCCTGGTTTCCGAACAGGGAGGACAACAGTATCGAGCCAGTCCTTAGGGACTGACAACGACTCTCAGACCCAATTATACAGACTCAGTAAATACTGAGACATGCACGGAGGGAGATGGCGAAGCATCTCATAATGAATGCCATCGGAGCCTGCCGCCGTAGAACTGCAGAGGGCCAGGGCATACTGAAGCTCAGAGAGAGAGAAGGGATCGTTATAGGGAAGGCTGAGATGGGTACAGAAATCTAAAGGTCCAGATTCAAGAATAGGCTTACGAAGAAGGAAGGATTGAGGAAGATGAGAACCAGAGCTAACAGATGAAAAGTGGGAACCCAATTTGGTCGCGACCTGCAACAGGTCCGTCACAAGAGTGCCATGGAGGTGAAAGACCGGCAAGACACCGGGAACGAACTTTCCCGCTATCTTGTGGATACGCTTCCAGATCTGCGGCAGAAGAGTTTCGGACATAATGGTGGAGACACAAGACATCCAACATACACGTTTAACTGTACGGATGATCCGACAGGCCACGAACTCGCCTCCCGAAACAAAAGAAAAGACTCGACCATCTGCCAGCAGCGGTGTCTCGTCCAGGCTGCATGCTTACAGCGGACAGCCCGAGCACAGTCCACATTCCACCAGGGAACTCACTTCCGCGTTTCCCGAGAGGAAGAGCAAGGAATATAACGGAGGGCAGTGTCGAAGACAGTGTCATGAAAAAGGAGGAGGGCGCGAGGGAGAGGCAGAATGGAGAGGTCGGAGATAGTAGCATGGAGGGTAAAGAGGTGCCAGTCAGCCTCGGCAAACCACCACCTAGGGAAGAAGAAGGGAGGGTGAAAAGAGAAAAAGGTAACAAGGATGGGGAAATGGTCACTGCTATGGAGGTCATCAAGGACCCGCCACTCAAAATCTAAGTATAGAGATGATAAGCAAAGAGAACGATCAAGACAGGAAAGGGTGCGAGTCCGAGAGTCCAAATGAGTGGGCTCACCAGAATTCAGAAGAGACAGGGAAGAAGAGAGGATGAACGGTTCGAGAAGGCGACCCGGGGTTTGTCAGAACATCACCCCAAAGGTATGTCAACAACTGAAATCACCCAACAGGAGCACAGGCTCCGGCAAGGAGTCCAGGTGGTGTTTAAGATCGGGAAGAGAAAGGGGGACATTTGGGGGGAGATAAATGGAACAAACCGTGTACCATTTATGCACAAAGACACGGGCAGCAGAACAGTGGAGAGGCGATGGAAAAGGTAAGGGGACGAAGGGAACATCAGAACGAATTTAGAGAGCAGGAGAGTTATGGGCCCCAGCAACAGCAGGGGGGAGAGGGGGAAGAGCAAAAAATAGCCACGGAAGCGACCAAGACAAGCACCAAGCATCGGCTCCTGTAGACAGACACAAAGGTGCAAAAACTGTGAAATTAGAAGTTGGAGGTCAAGGAATTGGCGTAATATCCACAAATGTTCCACTGAAGAATAGACATTGACAAAAAGAGAAAAGGATAGCAAAGAGAACAAAGGNTAGATCTAGATGCTCTAGATATTTCATCCCATAGATGCTTTGCTTCCATTCTGTCTAAATTGGGTGGCCTATATATAACTCCTATTATAATATATTTCCTTTTTCATTTAATTCTATCCAATAGTTTTCTGGTGTGGCTCAGTTTTGATTCCCTCTTGAAACTACATTTCAATTGTCCCTAACAATAGGCTACTCCCCCTCCTCGTCTAATATATCTATCTGTGTGAAATAGTTTAAATCCATTTATTTGATATTCAGCTAATAGTTCTCTATGTTCTACTTCATCCACATTTCGGTAAGTGCCAAATATCTATTTCTTCTGTACAGATAAGAGCATTACTCGTTGTTTTGTTTCTTAGACTTCTACTGGTACTGTAATATACCCTAAGTGAATTGTTATTTTGAGGCCCTTCTCTTTCCTTGATCATTTTGCCAATTTGTTTCTCCAACACATTTTTTATTACCTCCTTCCTCCCTATCATTCCCATACCACTATCTACTAACAGTTAACCCCTTAACTGCGTTGCCTCCAAATATGACACCCCGCAGTGCGCAGGAAATAAATTCTCTGGAATTTTTTTTTTTTTTTTTTTTTTAAAGTGTCAAAAACCCTTCCCTGAGTATGGGTATGTAAAAAAAAATCGAAATTGTACTTACTTTGGCTGCTATGGGGTCCGTAAGTTGGGGCGTGACGTCATCATTCCCCATTCGCCCGTGACGTACGCTCCCGGGCCATAGGGCGCCCGGCGGGGAGCGAGAGTTGCCGCGAATATATTTTTGTTAATTTTTTGCACACAGTTCCAAATGCATTTTATTTGTTTTTACGTGCTAATCCTATGTATAATGAACACGTACACTATATTATGGCAGTAAAACATCCGTACTGTCCGAAGACACTGTGTTACGTGCAAGACACTTGTGTACACGTATGTTGCACACATATATACCGTGTATCATGCTAATTTATGTATATATACAATCTATTTACACTACACTGTCACACAGTATATACATTCACCATTAACACATACAGAACTCCTCGAGTGTGAGCAGCCACACCCAGCCAGCCAGTCCTCCCTCTCTCCTCCAACATCGTACTCGCCATCACCCTCCTCCCACCATACTGTTATTCACACCAATGTTTCGGGTTCATTTATGTATATTTACAACACATTTACACACTCTACACTGTCACACACCATAAACACACTCACAACTCCGCGAGTGTGAGCTGCCACACCCAGCCAGCCAGTCCTCCCTCTCTCTCCTCCAACATCGTACTCGCCATCACCCCTCCTCCCACCATACTCTTACTGTTTATATTACACTATTTACATATGTTATGTACAGTATACCTATCTACATGTTTTATTCACCAGAACTATGCAAGTAAGCCGGTATTATGTCCAAACAGTACAGTGGCCACCATACACTGCATGAGAAATCACACAGCAGACGACGCTACGATTACGACGTCACCTCCCTCACAAAAATAGCTCCTCCCAACATACTCTTGTTGCTATTATACTATATACACACACTGTATATACCCATGTACATATGTGTTCCCCCATAGCGAACCACTGAGCTAGTATGGTGAGCAAAACAAGAGTGGCTGCCACACACAGTGGAGGCTACCTCAATTCTCTCCCTCCCTTCCTCACCAAAATTCCTCCTTCCACAATATTACGCACAATGCTAATTATAACCACAATCCTGGTCACTAATTCCTGTAAATGAATAATTGACCACACGTTTATTTTGAAAAGGAACCTAAGAAGTCATTTGAAGATTCCTAGATGGACGAAATAATGCTGTGGTGCTGTGAACATCGTGAACAGCATTGAATCACTGATATTTGAACATTGTTCCCAGTCATTATCATACTCAGGCTCTTCTATAATACTATCATGGCTAAATAATACAGATTATATATATATTTTGACATTATTAGGCGATACTGTGGTCACACACTGAACAGCAGTGCTGTGCGCTCATACTGCGTGCGCCAGCCTTGGTTGCTCACTCACTACTGAGGCTCCAACACCCGGGAATGTGGACCATGATTTTTTTTTAAAGATGGTGTCTGTTTACAAGAGCCCTGAGGAAGCTGATGTGAACCCCACGTAGCCGCGGGAGTTTTGAATGGAACGTGAAAAATAAAAAATACCCGGAGGCGCGTTGCGCAAACCAGACGTGGGCCTGCAGGCGCGTTGCGCAGTTTAAGGGTTAAACCCAAACAAATGCCTCTAACCACTGGTTCCAACGAGTTCGCAACAGCAACAACCCCAGCCCTCGATAGGTAATTACCTAAGTGTAGTTACAGGATGAGAGCTACGCTCGTGGTGTCCCGTCTTCCCAGCACTCTTTGTCATATAATGCTTTGAAACTACTGACGGTCTTGGCCTCCACCACCTTCTCCCCTAACTTGTTCCAACCGTCTACCACTCTGTTTGCGAAAGTGAATTTTCTTATATTTCTTCGGCATCTGTGTTTAGCTAGTTTATATCTATGACCTCTTGTTCTTAAAGTTCCAGGTCTCAGGAAATCTTCCCTATCGATTTTATCAATTCCTGTTACTATTTTGTATGTAGTGATTATATCACCTCTTTTTCTTGTCTTCTAGTTTTGGCATATTTAATGCCTCTAACCTCTCTTCGTAGCTCTTGCCCTTCAGTTCTGGGAGCCACTTCACGAGCATACATTTCATTTCTTCCATAGAAGTGTTCCCAGTTGTCTATGAAAGATATTGCATTTGATTTGCAATATCTTTCCAGCCGGCAATTGACACCAAGTGCTCTCGACAACCATTCATTCCCAACGCTCTTTCTTGGAAGAATGCCACATATGATCGGGATTCCTCCCTTGCTCCTAACTAATTCTATGGCTTTGTTAAATTTCTTTATCAGTTCCTCAATCCTAACTCGTCCAACATCATTACCCCCTGCACTAATACAAGTAATTGGTTTGCTCCCATTTCCCATCATAATATCTTTCATGTTGTCAACAATATCTCCAATTCCAGCTTCCGGATAGCAGACCCTTAACCTGTTCCCCCTATCTCTGGCACAAATGTCCTGTCTAAATACCTCACCTGGGAATCTCCCACAACCAAAATTCGCTTCGGTACCTCCTTAACTTTCTGAGCACCCTGAGGGGCCCACGCTCCACCGCTCCTCGCTGATTTCCATTCCGAGTGAACTGTAGGCTCACCACAACACTCGTCCTCCAACACGGCAAATGAATTTGCTGTCCTTAGGGCATCTGTAGGCGGCCTTGTCAAGGTCTTTTTAAGACCCTTGTCCTTAATGACTTTCCACGACGAGGTCTTGTTAATATTGGTCTCCTCCTTCGTTTCTTCCCGATGTTTCAGCTGTTGTACTTCCTCTCGTAGGGAATCCATCTCTGCTCTCAGAGTTCCAACTAGATTCATCAATTCCTTCACTAATCCTTCCATTATTGCTATATTAATGTTACTACAATCGGAGCTCCAGCTAACACAACCTCTCACTGTGACTGCACCTGACTGACTGACTGCACGATTTATCATGTTGTTTACAGGTGACCACAATGGTCTTTGGGCACCATATCAGTTTACTTGTACAAGTATGGTGAATAAAACAGGTAGATATTTATATATAATGTGTGTATATAGCGTAATAACACCACAAACAGTATTGTTGGAGGAGAAATATTAGTGCGTCTGGCCTTGAGGTCGGTAGCCATCAGCTGACTGTGTGAGGTCCTACGTCTTTGTGCCTTTACTCACCATACAAGCTTAGATGTACAGTTATGGTGAACAAAACATGTAAATACGTATATATAACGTCTGTATATAGAATCAAAAACAGTATGGTTGGAGGAGAATGGTGGCAAGTCAGGTGAGGTGAGGGAGGGAGTGGCAGCCAGTGGCAGGCTGCCACTGCCACTCAGCATACCAACTTAGTGGTTTGTTATGGTGAACACGAATGTAGATACTTATATATAGCGTCTGTATATAGTGAATAAAAGCAAAAACAGTATTGTGGGAGGAGAATGTGGGTGAGTCAGGTGACATGAGGGAGGGAGGAAATAGCAGCCAGTGGTGGGCTGCCACTGCCACTGCCACTCAGCATGCCAACTTAGTGGTTTGTTATGGTGAATACGAATGTACAGTGGTACCTCAGTTTAAGAGTTTAATTCGTTCCTGGAGACAGCTCTTATTCCGAAAAACTCGTATTCTGAAGCTAATTTCCCCATAAGAAATAATGGGAAATGAATTAATCCGTTCCTGACTACCCCAAAACCCCATATCAAACTAAATTTTTATACCTAATTCATCTAAATAAACCTACAAAACTATGTTCAAGTTATTACTTACCTTGCTCTTGAATGCTGTAGGCGTATGGAAGATGGTGAGGAGGGGGGAGGAGGAGAGGAGTTACTGTTTGGAAGGGGAGTCCCTTTCCATTATCACATCAGGCAGTGAGGACTTCACTGGTATGCACACACTGGCACATTTTGCCTGCATACCACTAGGACTTGCTTGTCTTACTAAGAATTTCTCTAAAGACACTTGTTTTTCCCTACATTTTAACACTTGTCTGTAGTAAGACATCACATTATCATTTAAAAGGTCAATGCAACGGCCTGCTACAGCTTTATCTGGGTGAGTTTTTTCAACAAAATTTTGCAGTTCTTCCCATACTTCACACATTTTCTTAATCAAGGAGGGACATCCTCTACTGCCTCTACTCACAGCTATTTTCTTAGGTTGAACCTTATCAATGGCTTTCTTGAGACCCATGGTGAGATATATAATAACAAACTGTATAGTCAAATGACCAAAAATCCAACAAAACACTGAAAATCCAGGTGAAGAATTGATGTGGGATAGTCACTGGGCGCGAGACAATGGTAAACTGAGGGGCGGAGGGGCGACGATCGCCGATCGACCACGCGCTAGGTCGGCCTGTACGCGTATCAACAAACTCGTGTCCCGAGGTAACCCTCGCATTCCGAGACATAATTTTCGAGGAAATCCTGCTCGTCTTCCGAAAAACTCGCATACAGGGACACTCGCATTCCGAGGTACCACTGTAGATACTTATATATAATGTCTGTATAGTGAATAAAAGCAAAAACAGTATGGTGGGAGGAGAATGTGGCCGAGTGAGGTGTTGAGGGAGGAGTGAGTGGCTGGCTGGTACACGGCGGTCACTCCTCGATACTTTTGACTCATAATAGCAACTTAGCGGTTGTTATGGTGAACAAAAATCCAGATACTTATATATAACTGTGTATATAGTGTAATAACCGACAAAGTATTTGTTCACTGTTTGATGAACATAATTGAATCAACATATGCACACCATATTTTTGAGTACAGTGATGATTTACTCATTTTATTATATAATATATCACACAACACACTATTGAATAATATTACAGCAAAAAAACTATGAAAAATCAGAGACATTGAAATAATTAGGTAATTATCTCTTTGTGGCAACTCCGGCCTGACAGCTGGTGAGCAACAGATCGCCTGGGACGCACGCTGAGTCAGCGCCTGTTTTTTGCCAGACTTCCCCGCCCTATAGCGGGCAATATATGCCACTTACGATTTTTTTATTATTTTTCCCATGATCAGTGAACACAAATTAACAGGTAGGAAGAAAAAAGATTTTTTTTTTTGTATGTGCCTGTGGGTGTCAAATGGTATATAGCCATGTGCCATTTAAGGGTTAAACGAGCTGCCTCCCCATGTTCCGACTTCAAGCGTTTCGCTGAAAAGCTCAAGTTATTAACCCAGATACATGATGACCAAATGTCTGTAATCCGAGATCAGTCGGACTTGATAATGAACTACAGGGTGAAGCTTTGGCTATGCTCAAGATTAATCAAGATCTGTCTGCCAGAATCGGCCTCCTCGAATAGGAATTAAGCTCTCTTCAGATCTCAGTTACTAACTTTAAACCAGCAGAAACCTCTAGGAAACAAGTAGAGATGTTACAAAAGCTTGAGAATCATTTTAAGTCCCTACAACAGCAACACACTGCTACCAAGACAAATCAGACCAACTTAAGCTCCTTGATTCTGTCATCATCTCATCAGATGATTTTCCCCATGAAACTGACAGAGAAGGCTTTGCTGCTATCGTGATCCAGGAATTGTGTACTAAGATGAATTATTCAATACAAGCAAGTGACATCAAATCAGCTTATAGAGTGGGTACCAAATCATCTGGTACAAATAACAGGAAAATTCGTGTTAAATTAGATAGCTGCTCCCGCAAGTCAGACTTATCAGAGCTGCAGTCTCTAAGAACCCACTATTTATGTGAACGAATGTCTAACCAGATTCAGACAAAATCTCTTATTTAAACTACGTGGAATCTGCAAAAATTCCACTGCAATTAAACATTGTTTTGTGCGAGATGGTAAAAATAATAGCGAGGAAGACTGACTCTGGAAAAATTTATGTCATAACCTCTGAAGCACACCTTACTTCTTTTCTGCATGACTGTGGGATAACAGCTGTATAACCAGAACATAAATTGTGTTCATCTACTACCTAAGTGTACTTAAGCTCTGCCTTTCCTTTCTAGTTTTTTTAAATTTGTCATCTTTGTTGTTGACATTTCTTGTTTTTTACTCTAATTATTTGTTCTTAATTAACCCCTTTGTCACTAAACCTAAGTTTCTTTATTACCCTCTTATATTTAAAGCAACTTGGAATTTGTTTCTTAGTAATCATTTATTGGAATTAATTAATAGTATAATTGCATATGTAAGCATTTACAGTACATCAGTATCATAGTAAAATCTTACTCATAAATATAATCTCCCCTGTTTATTTTTTAAATTAAATATTTATATTAGAATAAATTTATAGATTTATTTAGATTTAATTAAATGTATAGATTTATTTAGATTTATATATCTTTTTGGAATTAACTATTTGAGCTCGCTTTGTTTTCTTAAGTTCATACTAATTATAGGATTAAACTAACCATTACTAAGCTATTATCTTTAGATCATTTTATTTTATGATTATTATTTTTCTTATTATTTTTTTTATTTACATTTATTGTCAGTCTTTATGATTTTTTCTTTGATTTCTTTTTCCCTAACTTCTGTATCCTTCCTCGTTATCCACGGGATCTTTATTTTACTTCTAATTTCTTACTATTGTATGTGTATTTGCTTTTAGTCTTGTGTTTTGCTATAATTAATTTGTTTTTGCAGCAGATTTAGTATTTAACTGTTTCAGTAATTGCTGTCTTATTGTATCGGGACACTTTTGCATTTCCATGCACACTGATATGATCCTGTTCTAAATCTTTTGACTCATATCTACACCAATCAGCACATGATCATCATTATTGCAAGTATTACACAGCACACCAGGCAAAAAACAAACTCCAAAATAGCACCTGCTATCAGTTACAACCAAAATGTTAGATCACTTGGTAACATTTGACGATATAAATACACCACTCACAACACTAGGTTATCTTGAGATGATTTCGGGGCGTTTTAGTGTCCCCGCGGCCGGTCCTCGACCAGGCTCCACCCCCAGGAAGCAGCCCGTGACAGCTGACTAACACCCAGGTGCCTATTTTACTGCTAGGTAACAGGGCATAGGGTGAAAGAAACTCTGCCCATTGTTTCTCGCCGGCGCCTGGGATCGAACCGAGGACCACAGGATCACAAGTCCAGCGTGCTGTCCTCTCGGCTCCCTACTAATTTATCTTAGGTACTACTAATATATTTAGGTACTAATTTATCTTTCATTATTTTAACAGAAACTTGGCTTGCCTTGAGGTTACCTTGAGGTGCATCCGGGGCTTAGCGTCTCAGTGGCCCGGTCGTCGACCAGGCCTCCTGGTTGCTGGACTGATCAACTAGGCTGTTGGTCGCGGCTGCTCTCTCTCTCACCAACTCTCAGAATAGATAAAAGCAGTCCCTGCAGCAATAGGAGAGTGCTCATCAAACCTGCAAATCTAACTGCTAAGTATGACCCTCATACAAACAGCTGCTAAGCAAAATACTAACCTTAATATATAAGTCCCTTACCGACAGCGTGGATCCCTTTTCTACAGACTGCATCAAATTCGCATGACACCATGCCAGCTTTTGTACAGGTATGGTGATAAAACAGGTAGATACTTATATATTATGTGGTATATAGCGTAATAACACCACAAACAATATTGTTGGAGGAGAAATATTAGTGCGTCTGGCCTTGAGGGCGGCCGCCGATCAGCAGACTGTGTGAGTAGCTACGTCTTTGTGCCTTACTCACCATACAAGCTTAGATGTAAAGTTATGGTGACAAAACATGTAAACATGTATATATAACGTCTGTGTATAGTGAATAAATGCAAAAATAGTATTGTGGAAGGAGAGTGAGGTGGTGTTGAGGGAGGGAGTGGCAGTGAGTGGCTCGCTAGTGTGGTGGTGGTCACTCCTCGTTGCTTTTTGACTCACAAGACCACTTAGTAGTTCGTTATGGTGAACAAAACATGCAGATACTTATATATAACCTGTGTATATAGTGTAACAACAGCAAACTTATTTGTTTATTGTTTTATGAACATAATAATTGAATCACTAATATGCACACCATAATTTTGAGTACAGCGATGATTCACACATTTTATTATATAATATACCACAAATCACTGTATGGAATAATATTACTGCAAAAAACTAGAAAAATAAATCAGACACATTGAAATAATTAGGTAATAATAAATTTGTGGCAACTGCCATCTGACAGCTCGTGCAGAGTAGACCTCGTCTGGCAAAGGCTCTGCCAACGCCCCTTTTCTTGCCACACTTCCCTACCCTATTGTGGCTAAAATATGCCACCTGCGATTTTTTTGTTATTTTTTCCGTGATCAGGGAATGAAAAATGAACACTTCTATAAGACGAAAGAATTTTTTGGTTTTTTTTTGTTGCCCTGTGGGTGTGAATTCCATTTGGGCACTTAGCGGTTTGAGGGTTAAACAACATCCCTCATCACAATCGACTTGAGAATGGTCCAGGACAGACTGAAACGTCGTCGTCCCTTCCCCTTCTAGTGTGTGGTCTGGTCAACATACTTTAGCCAAGTTATTGTGACTCATCGCCTGCATATGTCCATCATGGATTTATATGTTCCCCAGAGGTTTCTCTTGGTTACCAATGCTCATTTTACGACCTGTGTCATCCATTGAGTTCCCTTTCTTGTCTTTC
Source organism: Procambarus virginalis (assembly GCA_020271785.1). NCBI lineage: Eukaryota > Metazoa > Arthropoda > Malacostraca > Decapoda > Cambaridae > Procambarus > Procambarus virginalis. The sequence continues at coordinate 38,413 of WNGS01122226.1, forward strand.
TTCTTTTCGGCACGTATTTTTTAATGAGTTCTGTTATGACTCTCCTGAAATTTTACTGTGAATGCTTCAATGCTATGTTTGTCCATCAGCTCCCTCCAAGAGATGGTTTGCAGCTCCTCTGTCATTCCTTGGTAAGTCACCTCGCTGGTAATCTAGATATTCATCATATTTGACCGTTGTGTTGGGTTTCTATATTCGTAGTAAATCCTAAAATATTGGTGGTCTCATGAGGGGGGGGTAACATTTCCCTCACATTAATTCCCTCTTCTGTTGTTAGCACAAGATGCAGTATGTTGTTACCACGTGTGGGCTGTACCGTAAGCTGTATGAGAAAGGAGTCCTGCACAAGGTCGAGAAATTGTTCACCTTGTGCGTGTGATGCTAGGTTGATCCACTCTATGGTCTCGTGGTTAAAGTTCCCCATTATTAGGGTTTGGGTCTCAGATGCCGCATTGATCACATTATGCAGATCTACAATTTCCTCTGCCCCTGCTGTGTCAGCCCGGGAACATACTCCACAGTCATTTTGCTACCATCTTTCATTAGTATGTTGCACAATACAGACTCTGAGGAACAAATGGTGTTCAGTTCCTCATTGTTGATTGCATCCAGGTCCTCATTCACATGCAATATCACCCCACCTGTTCTTGTTGTTCTGTCCTTTCTGAATAGTGAGTGGTATCCTGGGATAGAATTTACCTTCTATCATGTTCTCTCGGTCCTATGTTTCAATAATGCCAATGATGTCGGGGTTTTCAGCCTCAGCATATGCTTATAATGAGTCAAATAAATTTATTAGGCTTCTGGCATTGTGAAAAAACAATTTATACTCCCAACATCATTCCTAGGGGGCCGAGAGATTGCTCCTGTATTTAGGCACATTACTATTCTGTACATTTCCACTCTGGTTGTCATCCAAGTAATATAGAATTAATTTTGCCTGACTGGGTAAAGGGTTTTGACTTCTTCCTTTTGTGTCCTGGATAACCTGCCCTCTCCTGTTCTTTAGCTGGGCCTTTTTTTTATTGTCCTGTGTTTCTCAAGTCCTTCAGTTTGCCTCTTAGGACCCTGTCGTTTTTTGCTGCTCTGTAGTGAGGTCTGGAGATATATATACTTGGTTATATTCCTCAAGATCTTTGAGTTTATGGGTCACAAAGCAGTTCTGGCAGGTGTGATAATATCGTACCAGTGATCCAAGGTGTTATCAATCATGCTACACCAGAATGGAGTGATCATTGTAAAGAAAGAAAGAATAGGAAAAAGATATGAAATATATAAATATGAAATAGTTGACCAACAACTCCTGGCCTTTTTAGCCCTTAACCCTTAAACGCGCATATA